>DVZL01000158.1:0-28104 GCA_018236625.1 Lasaia peninsularis
GGTTTAGGCGTGAAAGCGTAACATACAGACAGACAGACAGAGTTACTTTCGCATTTATAATATTAGTAAGGATAAAATATTTTCGATTATATTTTATGATATACTTAGTGTCTAAGTCCAGATTGAAACAACATAGTGATTACTAGTTACTACATTCCAGCTCTATTATCAAAAAGTAAACGCCATTAATTATGATAACAACAAAAAATATTACACCTATATACTGCCAATAATCGACTCTTTTTCCATGGCTCCATAGGAATTTACGGTAATACGGTCGACATGAGGTTCGGGTTAGATTTCCGACGGAAACAGGTATGTATGTAATTAACATTCAGTATTTCCAGGTGTGGGTGTTTATTAAATTTATGCTGAAATAAGTTAAGTACTTCTATTTTTTAATATTTATGGTTAGTCCTATAATATAGGCATTTAATTTGTTTACTTTGGGTTTACATCACTTTGTTATTTATGTAATACTAAATTTCCACCCGCAGCTTCGTTCGCGTTAATTATTTAAACGTCAAACATACCTTATTTTCAATGTACTCGGTTAAAAAGTTATACATAGGTTATGTGTTATTCTAATGAACAAGCTATTTTACTAAGGTTTCATCCAAATTCGTACAGTAGTTTTTGGGTGGAGGAAGAAAAAATAAACAAACATGCAATCTTATTAAGTATTTATAATAATATCTCCATCTTTCAATTAATAAGCTTTTAAGTTTAATGTTATAAAAAGTTGTGTTATTTGTAATGACAAGTATTTAAAAAGTATATTATGTAAATCTATTAAGAGCTGACGATAAAAAGTGTGAATTGTAAACAATAATACAACGATACTGAATGTCAAATCCACATACAAAAATACGATACTGAATGTCAAATTCACAATACGAACTAACAATTCGGTTACCATAGCACACTCAATTATGATTTAACTGCATCACGAGTAACTCGGTATGTGTCGCTAACTACAGGTAAAATATTCAGCAAGCTCCGTATTGTACTGGACTGTGGCGGAGAAATAATCTGCAAGTGTTTCATATGTGTAAATTAGTTGCATTTTTTCTTTTCACAATGAGACTAATGATTTTGCAACGATACACTGATACTTCTTAACTGACTTTTTTTCAATAATTGACATGATAAAATAAACAAATAAGCTTTTATTAGTACAAAATAAAGATTTTCAGTTTTGTTATCGGATACAATTTCAAATTAAATTAAAAAAATACCTTATTTATTCAGAGTGGAATAGGTTCTTCGCTAATTGGGAAACGGATGTACTTGACCTAGGATAAGAAAACTGTCAAATCATTGTTTCGTCGTATTTTAAAGCAGCTTCATTAAATAGGAAATTTTTAATTCCATTTGTATATTTTTTGGAACTTTTTCGTACATGTTATGGAATTAATATCAGATTTTTTAGCAACTTAAAAAAATACGAAAACAATAGTTAAGGAAAAATGGAAAATTCTAAATTCATATTTTTGTATTGGATTAGTCCGTCAATTCGAAACTTATTTGGATGATACTTATTTTGTATGATACTCTAGAGCAGTCCTATATCAGTTATATCGAATGGTTCAGTACTTTTTTAACTATAATAAAAAAAAATCATTTTCCTTGATGATATAAATTTGAAGTCGGTTTTTTGCACTTTTGCTGCGCTTAAATTATTTTTTCTTGTCATAGGATAAGAAATGCATTGGACTATTTTAATATTGTAGTTTTACTATTGGACATTGGTCATCTTAAATTTTTAACTTAAAGGAATATACTAGACAGCGAGTTTTGCGAGTGCTGCCCCCTGTCGTATTCAAAAAGGGGAAGAATAGCTATTAAATTTGCTCAAAAGAGTTTGACATATAATCCAATATAATATGAGTTTATAGTCAGCTAAAAGCGAAAAAAATTATATCTGATTGAAGAAAACATTTATTTGCTGTAGGCTTACGCTTGTATTAATTTAAACCTACTATAACTTACTAGTTATGTCAGGTACTCCTGACACGTTTTCACGCATTTGAAGACACATAAAACACAAATTCATAGTCTCTTTGAAGGGATTAGTAATATAAACGTAGATGAGTTTGGAGAGATATTCGGGAGGTTTCCGCTAGTGTGTCCGTAGCTTCATTAGCGATTCTTAGTGAGATTGGCGTGTCCGTACGGGTAGGCTTAAACTACATGACGGAGTTAGCCTAATCTAGTTTTAGGATACATTTGAAGTGTATATAGTCCGTTAAAGTGTTCATATTGTTTTTAAATAAAATTTTAGAAGTAGCAAAATCAATTTTCGGAATTCTTGTCTGTTTTTATCAATACATACATACAATAAAACCAAGCTATGATGTATGCTTAGATCTTTAAATGTACCCAACGGATGTTTATGTGGATTCTTTAATAGACAGAGTGATTGAGAAGGAAAGTTAATGCATGTTATATAGGTACATTATATAACATGCATAACATGCACGTGCGAAGCCGGGGCGAGTCGTTCGTAAGGATATAAAATATAACACAAATTCATAGTCTCTTTGAAAGGATTAGTAGTATGAACGTAGATGTGTTTGGAGATATATTCGGGAAGTTTCCGCTAGTGTGTCCGTAGCTTCATTAGCGATTCTCAGTGAGATTGGCGTGTCCGTATAGCATCCGGCCATTGGTACGGGCTTAAACTACATGACGGACTGAGCCATGAACTGGATTTAATCTACATTTAATCTGTATAATTGGATAATACTTTTTGGATAATGGTTATTTTCTTTTGAATTGTTCTTGTAGCCTACAGTCAATTTATAGGATTCAGGTTTTATATTTAAGTTTGCGATTTTGAAATCAATAGTTCTCCAATTGAAGATGGTAGTTTTAAGTGAGATCGAGGGACCATATCGCTTAACTGATTTTGATGTAACAACTTAGATTTTAAGTTGAAATTTTGGTATGTTATTAGTAATTTTATCGTACTTGTTTTAGTAATGTTTCTAAGATTTAAGTAAAGTAAATTCACTAAAAATAAGTAGTAGGGTAACCGGTGGACTTCTCATTAGGCTGGCTTAGGCTTGGCTAAGGACAACCACCTGAAATGTATATGGTGTCTTTAGGCCATAGTTATATCTTACCATCAGGACAGTCGTGGATTTGTTCTTTGTCTATGATATAAGATGATAATATAAAACCCTTGTTTCAAAAACCCTAGATTAGACAATCGAGGCATCATCTGATATAGAAACAGAATAAGGTTAAAGTATATTATACTGTATAGTTGTAATAGTACTAAGTAAAGTAGCCCTTACACCGCTTAAAATCGACACATAAAACAGTTTTCTTGTAAATTTTCCTTTAAATTTTCGCAGTCTTTTTCTTCATAAAAATCTTCAATTACAATATAAAAAAACAGTTAGTCCAGCCGTTTTAAATTATGTATCCAAAAATGCAAAATTTTATTAGAACACATTAACAATTATTTTTATAATCGTTTCACTTGAAGGAATGACTCTGACTGATCAATGTGAATTTGACTTTCTAATTATGACTCCTTTAATTGGGAAATCCAGTGGATTATGACTCCATTCTTAAGCGAACCTACTATAGTCTCCGCTGCATTTTTTTGCGTCGCAAATAAAATCTTTAGTACTTGGCAACCCAGCTTGGCTCGGTAGTTCTTTTTTGTCAGTGCAATAAGCTTACGGCTACTTAAAAAAATTTAAAAGTCCACGAAACCGGAATCGGTACTATTTTAGATCAAGTGCCACCGACAGAGTTGTATAAATGTTGTGACTTTCGACATATCTACATCATTTTTTGGATTCATAAGACCTATTTAGATCAATTTAATACCCCCTATAAGCCCTAGGTACCAAAATTCAGCGAAATCATTTGAACCGTTCCGAGATCGCCGGTAAAAATAAATATTGCTCGTTTAGAAATATAAAAAGATCGTATAAAATGTCTTTAACCTATGAGTGAATCAGAAATGACGTACGTTGTGGAACAAACAAATCGGCTCAAAATCGATTTCAACTCTGCTAATTAACTTACATAATAAGTTGAAATTGGACCAAAACTTTCGAAAGCGTAAATTTTAATATTAAATGTATATACTCACTTCTTTGTAGTTGTCTAATTAGTTGGTGGTAAACTACCGTCAAACAAGTTGGTATAGTGTTGAGAATTTTCCTCAACAGAGTAGTTTCCAAAACCTATTAAGCTCCAAGATGTTGGTATTTTAATAAGTGAGTGCACGTTGGCGGTGCTTCGTAAACTTGAAATTAACTTGCCGCCCAAGGGAGGGATATGCACTTTGCCATGAATACAGCTACTACTTCCATTGTTACCTGTTATAATAAGGTTCTACGTACCTATTTTAATCTTGCATTGATATGCAGCGACCCTCTTGAATAGAGCTCAGCCACGAGTAATATACTTAGAACTACTAATAGCCAATATGGTAAAACTAATTCAGCTTCGCCTGATATCCGCGACAAGTTTAAATGGAACTCTATTACTAAGAGTTCGCTGTCCGTTTGTCTGTCTGTCATTATACTGAATCTTAGGAAAAATGATAAGAAAAAAGTTGAAATTTTGACAGATTATTTATTTTTGTTGCCACTATAACAATAAATACTAAAACAGAATAAAACAAATATATAATGGAGCTCCCATACAACAAACGTGAATGTAATAGCATTTTTTTAAATTAATGATACGGAACGGATTTGACTTTTTTTTTAAATGTATTTAAATTTATATAAGTGTGAAGGCTATTTCTAGATTTTTAGGCTTGATTGAAGTCGGTTAATAAACACAAGAACAAATATATTTGCAGTGTACTAACTGTAAATCTATAGAGATCAATATTAGCTTAGTTACCGTTAGTGTTTTTTTCAGTAACAAAAATCTACTTGTGGATCTTTTTTATTGTATAATAGACAGGCATTTCACTGAACGGCGGTCAAAGCCATGGCTACCTAAAAAGAGTGTCTTCACTTCTGCCTTAAAGATAGTAAAAAAAATGGTGTAAGTAAGAAAGGGTAGTCAGAGGTACATATGCACCTACGATTAGCCTACTATATTAAATCGTATACAGGACAGGTGGCAAGTCACAATATCGGGCATAAATCCCCAGTTTTCAGTTACTTAAGTTAGGAAAACTCATTAGTACATGGTCGGGTTTGAACCCGAACTGCCGAAAATGGTATTTCGAAGCGCGTACCACAAGGCCACCGAAATTAAGAGTTAGGTGACATTGTTCCGTATCAGTTAATAAGAATGTAGTCAAATAACTTCGTAATACTCTGGAATCACGTCGAAACAGATCATATGCATATTATAATATCTACATTTTACGCTTCAATTTACGCGCGTTATCATTTTTACGAGCGGCCCGCGGTAGTATTCCATAACCTGTCATCTCTTTGGAGCTGTAGGGTGTGTTTTGTTTATAGTGTTACATACTTTGATATTTTCAGTCGTATTTTTAAAAGAATGAATTTCCCACACGGGAGTACTTTTTAAACATCTAATTTATCTTTTTTTTTTCAATAGGGACCAATATGTACAGGCGCTACGGACTTCCATTCGGGTAGTCCAAGTTCGAACCCCGCCATGTACCAATGAGTTTTTCTAACTTTTGTACATTTTTAGAGTGCTCATTTTTTATTTATTTATTTATTTATTTATTTAATACTTTATTGTACACACAACTCTTATGTACTAAGGAAACAAATAAAACAAATTAAAATAAAAATGCACAAAAGGCGAGCTTATCTCTAAATACCGAGATTTCTTCCAGCCAACCAATTTAAAAATTAACAAAAAAATGATATTGGAAGGCAAACAAGCAGACGGAGCAAGTTTACCAGCTACCGTTCCCTCTAAACCAGGACACGACAATGGTGAGCACTGACGCTATCATGGCAGGAATATGTAAGGCAGTAGTACCAATCCGGACTAGTCGTTGCAAGACTCTACCACCTAGTAAAACCTCTTACGGTGAAGGAAATTGTGATGAAACCCGGATTCATTCAATTCGACCTAATAGGGCTTAGTTTCCTTTCTGGGTTGCAGAGGTCAGTTAGCAGTCGCTTTTCGTAAAAACAGGTGTCCCAGTGAAATCCCCTAGATTAGGTAGCTTTTGATATAATACGAGATAAGGTTAAGATGGAGAAGATATACACGAATATAGAGTGATATGTGACTTTGTATAAACGTATTAAATCCTAAATGACCTCAATGTGACCTTAAACAAGTAAAATACTGTATTATATTCATAGAAAAGTATATAATAATAGGTTCCTATTTAATTTGTATTTAATAGGGCAAAATGTTTTAATGCAAGTATAAGTGGTTTGGAAATAAGTTTTAAATGTCACAAATATAGTCGACATTAGAAACACTTATCAACGGTACCATAATTATTTATGTATCTATCTATGGATATAGCGTTTTAGAAGTTTGAGGTCATATTTAGGATTTAGTACGTTTATACAAAGTCATATATCATTTAATATATTCGTGTACATCTTCTTCATGATGATTATATTCAACTTTTCGTCGTCTATAATAAGATAGATCTATATAAATAAACATGAATGTTCAAATGTGTTGCGATGCGTATAACTCGAGAACAACTGAACCGATTTAAATAGTTTCTTTTTAGATGCGTTTGATGAAGTCTGAGAGAGGTTCTAAGAAAAAAAATACTGGGAAACATTTTAAAAATCATAGAAAAAAATGCTTTATTTTTTTCCGTACAAGCTATTAACGGTCAATGTCAGGCAGTACGAAGTTCGACGGGTCAGCTAGTTAGTGTAATATAAATAAAACGTATTAATGACGATTGAAAATCAAATATGGATCGCTAATAAATTATATCACAGCTCTTTGTGGTAAATGAAACTAATTAATGTTTCAGGTAATGGTGGTAATTCTGTTGTGTCCAAAATAAACTTATTTTAAGTTGTCTACTTTCAACGAAAGTAAAAGGAAGGACTAAAAGAATTTTACAGTACGTTCGAATTTAATTTTAAATACATGTAGCTTAAGTTATTCAAGACACTTGAGACAGTGAAAGTCTCGTCAAAATCGGTCCAGCCAGACAGACAAAAAATCTAAAAAATGTCTTGATATTTGTAATACATTCATTTAGTAAAAAGCAGTTCTTTTAATGTGACAAACAGACACTTCGATTTTATTTATCTGTATGTACAGATATGTTACCGTAAGAGACGACCGTGACTTATAAACACCATAAATGTTATAGGTGCGTCACTATCAAGTGGCCGGACTATTAGGCTTGATGTGCTAGTCTCTGACGGGAACATTACAATGTTATTATTCCGACAGGAATAGGTAATGTGGTGAATCCCTCTCCGTGCGAGTTGCTGTACATCAAACTACCACCAGAGTTCTTGTTGGTAGTGACCCAGTTAACCTAAGTTCACTTGTTACGAGCTGCCTGGTAGGGAGGCAGATGGTCAATTCTACACAGGGGACCCGGCCAACACGGGGGAAAACAATTCCATATTCAAAGTATTATACGTCCGAATAATTAGTGGTATATTTTGGTTTATTATTGTCGTTGTTTCAGCCCTAGCACACATGTGCTGTTTCACACGCTTCGTCACGTACTCTTTTATTAAACGCTCATTTGCTATGTCTGATATGTAGTGTGATTTGTTTTTGTTAAATATCTTTATTCTACTTTTCTCCCGTCGCTTTAAGAGGTGGTCATTTTTATAATAACAGATTATGTAACGTGTTATTCTTGCACAACCGATAACGAAGTTATTCAAATCTTATCCTGTTATTGTGGTTGACTGATGTTATTACGAATAATAGTAAGAGAGGTAGTAAAAAAAGCTTCTCGCTTCTCCGATTACGATTTTATACCTTTTGCCAACTAATAAATAATAATATAATAACAGTTTACGACAACAGTTATTGAAAAATAACACAACATTATTCATTATTAATTCATTATTGGCATATGGCCGTTATCGCCACATCTACGTTTTAACTAGAAAAAAAAATTTAAAAATTTAGCTCTGGATTTACTATTAATCTATGCAAATTAATATTATTGACGTGTCTATTTGTGTTCGCACTATGACATATGTATATTCAAATTTATTTCAAGCAGCGCTATCTATTTGTCATAATTAACTTGAGCCTCTTCTTACGCGATTTAAATATGAACAGCGACACCTATTGATCGAGGAAAAAATTTAAATTGTTAATCAGTATGTAATATCAAAATGACCGCTTTATTAAATACATGTGTATGTGTACAAGGTACATAATGTATATAAAAAACTTTTTATAATTTTTCTCTGTCTGCCTGTTTGAACCGCTAATCTCTAAAACGGCTGGATCGATCTTGATCAGACAGCTAATGTAATAAGGAGTAGCTTAGTCTATTTTTATGTAATTAAATTCAAACGCGGAAAAATTTGCGCAAAGTTAATCTTTCATTAAGCTGGAACTCGAATACACACTTTTTCAAATGTTTAACGATTAAAAGTAATATTTGTTAAAACTTTTGAACGCTCTCGAAATTCGTTTTAAATTGGAGTAATAGCGTAAAAACTTAATGGTTGAAAGTGATTATTTTCTGAGCATGATACATTTTAATCTATTTAAGTCTGCTTGCTGTAAGTTCAAAGAATTGCTACAACTCTTGATCTCAATACGACCATTTCAAAAGTTGATATCAAATTCGTAACTTATTCCATAAATGTTGCTTTGTAAATACTATTTTTAGGTTTCTGTACCCAAAGGATAAAAACAGAACCATAGTCTAACTGTTTGTCTATCTATATATCACAAACTATATCTCATGAACCTTGATAGTAAGAAACTTCAAATTTTCACAGATGATGTATTTCTGTTGCCGCTATAACAACAAACACTAAAAACAGAATAAAATATACAAAGGTGCTTTCATACAACAAACATGACTTTTGTGACGTTTTTATAGATTATTGTGCGGAAACCTTAGCGCGAACCTAATTCGCACTTGGCCAAAGTTTTTATTGTTTTGCTAAAAAAAATATATGAAACGCAACGTTTTATATTCAACACTTTGCTGAGATTTTATTATTAAACTAAATTGAATTTTGGATAATAACCTATATGAATAAAACCTATATTAGGTTATTTAATTTACTAAAAGTACTAGTTTCCTGTCAGTGGTTTTGCCCGTCTGTTCGTTTCCCTGATCACCAAGCGTGATTGTGACTATATGGTACTACTGAAGATTAACGGGCACTGGTACTCTTTACTTATTTTTACCCTCACAACGTCAATGCTCACAATTGTCGTGTTAAAACTTACTTGTAACATCACTTACACTATTAAAGTAAAAATAATATTTTTTTAATTTATATATTCCGGAATCGATAAATAATAATTTAAAACTACCAATATCAAATAAGACGATTTTTTAACTTTATATGTGTCTGGCTATTTATAAAAAACCCATTAAAATATATTGCTCGATTAAAAAGACATTGCCATACAGACAACGGGAAGAGATTTTCGACGACGTAAAAATTTCTTGCTTAATCAAACTGACGGGAAGTATTAATACTTAGCTGTGCTTGCGACTTCATCCGCGTTTTTATTTCATTTTTTTATTTTATATATGTAAAATAAATTAGCCTAAGCTACTCTTTATTACATCAGCTACCATTGAAAATCCCGTCAAAATCGGGCCAGCTGTTTCAGTAATTAGCGTGTACAAACTATTTAGGTATATGCACCTTGTAAACATACAAATGCATTTAGTAAAAAGGTTATTTTAATATTACGTACAGACCCTCCAATTTTATTTATTTGTATAGATTGAAACGTTGTAAAACTACAAAAAACAGATTTTATGTTCATTATCTATTATTTTATTATAAGAAGCTTAATATGTTATTATTGTTATTGTTATAAACAGCATTATTTTATAAGCGAAAATAAAGCTAAATAAAAGTACTAACCCAATAGCAATTAAATGTATATGGGACCACTTCTAAAGTGTGATCTATATAAAAACATAAGAATCATCAAAATCCGTTGGCAATTGATAGAGTAATCGCGTAACAAAAATATAAAATACCAGCCAAGAAGTGGGACTAACGAACAAAGGGTTATGCAATTAAAAATGATAACGAATAAATTAAAAAAAATGTATGCATGCTCTCTATAACAGCAACAGAAATGGATCGTATGTGGAAATTTCAACTTTCTTGCTATGAGGGTTTATGAGATATAGCTTAGTATTAGACTAAAGGACAGCGGAGTCATATTAAGACGACATGTCTTAAAAAAAATGATGAAGGACCATTTTTTCCTTTGTGAATGGAAACCTAAAAAAATACGTAAATACTAGTATAAATTGAAAACGTATATTTCCGTAGCGCAAGCAGAGGCGCTTTAAAAATCGTTGTGTGACAATAATTAGAAGCACGTGCATTACAGTGGTCGCCACTTGGGAACGATTTGGGGATTGCGATGTTTCCGGTTCCAGACACGCAATTTTTCCACTGATTCTCGCAGAGGTAATCAATTTTTGGTCTACGTTTTGAAATATATTTTAAAATTTAAATTGAAAATTGTTGTATTATATTATAAAATTAAAAAAAAATTAACTATTTTTCCTAGATCAAACTCGAATGTGAAAATATAATTAAATACGTAAAAAATGTCATCGAATATTATAAACAAATATTTTGAAAAATGGCGTAGCTCATATTTTTTAAAAATTAGTTTAAAATTAACAACGAATATAATAATTAGTAAATATATTTTGTATTTAAATATTTAATTAATACGTCAGTAACACGCTATTTTGTATAAAAAATTGTTTAAAACATACTTCATATACCTACATAATATCTTAAGTTATAACCTCCGTTTATTGATAAGGGGCTGTCCATTAATCATGTGAGGCTCGAAAGGGGGGGAGAGGTCCATAAAAAAATCACGAAATATCACAAGGGGGAGGGGGGCTAAAGTAATATATCACGTGTACTTATTTAGCGGTGTGCATTGTACTTCTGTACAAAAAAAAAAACTAAGGAACATGTGAATTTTTGTCACAAGCAATATAATGCTCCAGACATGTACCGTGTTCGTCCTTCACGCATCCTCACGCGACGATCGAACGGTAGATCGAGAGATATTATCTGCGTAGTGCGTGAAAATGATGACGTCGAGGGGCTTGATGAAACCGATGTTGATCTTCAACAAAGCACTGTGCCAGCAACTGTCTTGCAAGATGCTTATCCAATTAATTATGTTGAAGAAAGCCTTGCTAATCCATGGTCCGAAAAAATTGTACAATAAATAATGTTCATGTACTAGTACAAAAAACTTTTTCGAATTTCTTTCATTATTTTTATGTCAGTTAAAAACAAACTGCAACCTTTCTGTCTAACTCTAAACGTTATTATAGTAGTCTTTAATTTTCTATAATAAAATTAGATGATACTTATACCAGTTTTTTTTTATAAATAAAAAAATAGATTCTTTGCAGGTTCGAAAAAATACACGTGATATAGGGAGGAGGGATAGGGGTAGTCTTAAACCTCACCAAGTATCACCAAGGGGGAGGGGGGTCAAAAAATGCCAAAAAAAACATCACGTGATTAATGGATGGCCCCTAATCTTATTATATTGATAAAACCAACCGAACATTAAGAAATTATGCTTAAGTTACAAATTAATACGATAAAATAACGCTTATAATAGAATGAAACCATCATTTGTCACTAAGTAGCGTAGAAAGTAAAAACAAAGATGAACCGATGTACATGATTCTAGAAGCCAGACATTGTTATTGTTAAATAAACCTGAATTGTGGATTCATCCTGGAAAATTGTGTATTAACATAGTACTACAAGTACATATATAAACTAGGTAAATAAATATCACTATTCCCATTTTAAGATTTTTAAAGATTTAATGAAAGGTTATCAATGCGATTGTGGTTTGCTGTATTCACCCGGGGAGAACTAAGTTGACGTTCTACGACCAAATTGTTCGTATGTCTCCGAAACCAATGTGTTTGAATATAGGCAAGACACTCTCTGTCTACCTCGAAAATGCAATCCCTGTGAAGATATATGTATATAAGATTTATTTTAGGAGTTCAAAATACAAATCCAGCGAGATCTCGCTTATCTTAATCCTGTTAATAAAACGACAGCACGTCAATAAAGCCAATAAACTCGTGGAAAGTTTCTTAAGCATCAACCGAACACAATTTATCGATTTCAGACGGCCTCTGCCACCCTAAATGTCACTTTACAACCGATATTGATAGTCGGTGACAGAAACCTTACTGACATTCCCCATATCTGCTTTACTAACTTAACGGTGGCATCGGATTTATCAGTGCCCGCCAATTTCACCCTTATTACAATTGGATAAGGTCTTCATGTAACGTCGAAGTGGTATAACTAAGTAAAGAAATTGAAGTGAAACTTACGCGGCGTCAGAGGAAATATTTTTCTGATAAAACGGGCTGAGGTTTCCCCGGTCGTAGGCTTAGGTGGATTTGCTTTTCCTCCGGATCAAATGCACTCTTTTCATAACTGTCTGGCTTGAATTCGATCCCGATTTTATTTACTCTAGCCTCTTCTTGTCCCGGATTTATTTGGTTACATTTATTTTCTATTTACGTTTTGCTTATTTTATCTTTTTTAAGATTCCGTACCTAAAGTTTGAAAATGGTACTCTATTACTAAGACTCCGCTGTCCGTCTGTCTATCTATCTGTCTGTCTGCCTGTCTGTCTGTTACCAGGCAGTATCTCATAAACGGTGATAGAAAGTTTAAATTTTCACAGATGATGTATTTATGTTACCGCTATAACAACAAATACTAAAAACAGAATACAATAAATATAATGGTCCTCTGTGTAATGCAAAAAGTCGTTCCATAGATATATTTTTGACCAATTCCTTGGCCACAGGACCAATCTAGCGTGGTAGAAACGAACATCTTTGGTGATTTTTGGCCAAAATTCAGCCATCAGGAGTGCCGTGTTCTTGCTTGCTGTCTTATGACATAAGAAAATATTAATAATGCTTTGAACATATTAACAGGCGGGCAATACAAATTTATTTATTTTCCTTATATATAAGTGTGCAGTATAGTATCCATTCATCAATTATTATATATCTACATTTTTAATTTTATTCAGTAGGTTATATAAAAATATAATTACAACGAAAAAAAATAAGCAAACAAGAGAAGTAACTTGAGATGATCAGTTTAATATTGTCAAAGCTCATCAACATATCTATATAAATAAATAAAATTGAAGTGTCTGTATGTAATATTTAAATAACCGCTTTTTACTAAATGCACATGTATGCTTACAAGGTATGAGTACATATACTCGTATCTTGTTGTAATATTATTTTTAGAATTTTAGAATTTTTGTCTGTATATCTGATTTTGACGGGACTTTCATTGGCACTTAGCTGATTTAATGAGTAGTTGAGGCTGCTTATATTTATAGTAAATTCAAATGCTAAAGAAATAGCGGGTGCAGGTAGTTATAAATAAAAAATACAGAGCTTCTAAATAAATAACCTTGAATTTCCTATTATTTATGTAGAATTCACAAAGGTAAAACACAACGTACAAATAAAACGGAGACAGTCAAACGAAAGACAATTTAACAGATACATGCTTTAGAAAACTCTCCACACCCGAATGTTCTCTGCACCTCGCAATAAAAATGTAATTCTCCGACCGTTGACGACCACTGCATTTCACGTGCACCGCAACGGAAGTACGTAGTTAAACAAAATGGCGGACGGCGGTCACGTGACCACGGATTCACCCCGACTTCCGGGGCTCATTCACAAACATGTCAAGTGTATTGCGGGTAGTTAGATAATTATCATCGTCATTACATACACCCCTAATGTTTTTATGATTTTCGAATTAAAGAGAAGCATCTGTTATTATTTCACTTTACCGTGTTGTGTGTAATACTGTCGAGTGCAGGAAATATTTGTTTATTGATCTCGGCATTTTATTTCATTATACATACGCTTAAACTTATTAAAGTTTGGGCTTTGGTGGTCTAATGTTTAGCGCTTCGAACTTCAGTTCTGATAGTCCTGGTTTAAATCTTGCCATGTATCAAAGAGTCTTTCTGACGTAAGTACATTTTCCTAGGGCTCTTTAGGTTAAGGAAATCATCATGAGCAAAACCGGATTCGTTTATTTTAATTCACACTAATCTACAACTGAGGAAATATTACTTTTGGATTCCAGAAGTCATACGACAGTCGCTAATTAAAACTGTTATAGAAACGTGTTAAATAATTATGTCATACAGATAAAAAAATATTTTTAAACGGGTCTATTTAAAAACATTTTTTGATAAATATTGTATTAAACAATAAAGTAGGAAATTTTTTATTTGATGGGATTTACTTGAACAACTTAAGCTTTTTCTGCTTTTAATCTGTTTCTGTTAATTATAAATTGCGCTCTAAAATAAATAACTGTCCCTAATATCAAACATCTATCTTTCTCTCTTAAAGCTGGCTTCTTTTGTCTTTGTCAACTCCACAGAACTCGTAAAAATACATTTTGGTAAGTATAGAGTGAGTGAACAATACTACGAATTGGGGGTATTTGATTGATTGAAGGTCTATGTTAGAAGTGTATTGAGAGTTGAGTTGTAATGTATCTAGCTTCATGGTTTTTACACAGCTAACTACAAATTTATGGATTTATTGTTAATGGATTCGCCGGATTTTAAATTTGTACAAAAAATTACTTAATATACTTACAATGTTTTACTTAATACTAATGTAGTCAATGATCTTATATACAAACTAGAGGTAGATACGTCAACAGCGCTTAAAACGCGTGCCGTGAATTGGTCCTATTTAGGACCAATGTACGTATAGCTATCTTTTTCATTCTTGTGATTTCCATATTTTTTTGTCGCACTTATCGTGTTTGTAAATGTATACGTGACGGAACAATTATTTCTTGTATGCAGTATGAGGATGGCGTATATTGTATATAAAATCATTGGTTATAGTGTTGTGTTGAAATCAAAAATGTAAAAGAGAACTCGCAGAATAGACGTAATGTGACTAGAAGAAAAATGTCCTAACTCCGTTTTCAACCTATATTAAAATTTTTCGATGGCCTACGTTAGGGGTGTCTCTAAATGATACTTTTAGCTTCATGGGTTCACTCAATGCAAGTACAAACAACATCTACTTAATACATTCCCTGATTTTAATTTGTTCTTAATATTACCATAAATAAGATTTTTTACAATATACATCTTTTTTTAAAATAAACCAACATTCTATACAACTAAATTTTGTAAAAAGTTAGTTTGAAAGTCAGACCTAATTGGCCTGACAGAGCTTACTTTCTCACAAATACTCTCAATTATTAAAATTCTCTCCCAAATATTCAATTTAAACTCTTTTTTTGTCTTTATATAAATGCCGGTTCTTATTACGAATCGAAGTCAAGGTATTATGATTCTTATAATTCTGTAAAATAAAGATGTTACTTGTAGACGAACAAATATTGTTATTGTTATGCCTTAACTCATATGCCATATGAAAGCCTGTCAAAAAATCAAAGTAAAATTTTATTACTTGAAATCTTTACATAGTTATTAAAATACATACCAAAGTATTTCTGGTTAATTTTGTTTATCTCAAACTCCAACTAATTCATTTAATAGTTAGTCATTTGCAGGCTTGCTAATTATAAACTAAAACTAATGGCGGCTGAGTTATATTACCATGTCAATGGGCGTATTCGAATTCAACACACAAACTTAATACTAGTTACAAGTAAAGAGGTGTTGAAACGCTTAAACGTATTGACTTTTTTACACTAATATAAAATAAATCATCTGGTCGTCTGTACCAGCCCTTAATCTGAAAGTATTTTTTTTCTCATTTAATCACGCATTTCTAACACATATGATTCAGAAGTTACACTTCGTAAGTCGGAAGTATAATTATGAAAATTATACTTCCGATAAGTACGTACTAACCAAAACATATTCTTTGAAGGGGAAGGCAGAGATTACTGACTCATTAATATGTTGCAGAGTTAACAGCATACTATATAAAATAGAATTCATATGATTTAAATATTTGGTGTTATACTACACTAAATATTTAAATTATATGAATTCTAGTTACATAATAAATAATCTCAGTTTAATTATAAATATTTTGAGTAAATATCAAGCAAAATTGATTATAATAACATAAAAACTAGAAATCATCAAAGCAGAATCCAAACAATAATAAAGTATTTATTTATTACAGTACTAAAACAAAAAAATCTGCTATGGAAAAATTACGATTCATTATTTGATAAATTTTATAAAATAGTCTAATTACTTGTCTGACTCCGAGCTAGTCTAAGACAGTTATGTATCTCTTATATTATCGCCGCCTGTTTATGAAGTATGTTTTACACACTGCACGATTATAAAATTTAAAACTATAAACTATTTTTTTTCTATCATTTAATACTTTATACAAATTGGACTAACTAATTTTTTATGTAAATAACATACATATTGATCCCTGTAGATTGAACATTCTAAACCCGTTTCTAGAGTTTTTGAGATATAAAAAAGTACATAATATATTATTTATTTTGATACTTTTTGCCTACCGTGCAAAAGACTTAACGTGAAGACGTATGTATGTATATTTTTATATTAAAATTATTCTAATAATCAGATATTTCTCAAAAGTTAATACAGATAAGAGATTTAAATAAAATTCAAGTCTGTAGATAAAAATTAAACTTAACAATTTTAGTTCGTAATGAAATAAAATATTGTTGCATATGATAAATGCGTCACTGACAATATAATGTCGAATCAAAATGATTTGTTTATCACTAGCAATACTATCAAACCAAAATAACCTCGACGACGACGAGGCCGCTGCCAAAACAGAATGTTAAAAACTATACCGTTCAAAAGCCGATAATTGCAGAAAATTAATCACCGTTACATTCGACCAGAATCCCCCTGTCTCCCCTCAAAGGACACAATAAAAAGCCGCCAAAATGCTGTGCGTCTGGCTGTCAGTCCATCTGTGTCAATCAATTAGACAAGCATAGAGCGCAGACTGGTACGCAGCGTCAAATCTCCGGCCCCGCCTTATATTGATCAGGCCCGCCCCGTTGCGCTGAAATTTGTAGTGCGCTGTTTTGCTCATATCTACTCTTTTGTGTAGTCCCTGCGTTAGAAGGCATCACTGACGTTTGCCAAGCGTCGTAGTTCGACAATCCTTGGAGCATTATGATTGTAACTGTATATACAGATATTATTGCTAAGATATTACAAATAAACTTCAATTCATATCAAAATAATCTCGTGTGGGATATTTTTTACAAATGAGTATGAATAACAAATGTCGTTTCGAGTTTGAAATAGTGACCTTCGACGAACGTCGAAATTTTGAATTACTACCTTATTGATTTTGGTTATATATAGAAAATGATCATTTTATATTTTACTAGCTACTTCGCCCACGTAGAACTAACACACAGTATATTACACAATATTTAACATCAATAATATGAATGAATTATTTCATAAATTTATTGAATTTTGATTGGTGAAACCGTTATAATATTTAAATGAAGTTTGTAGCATTATCTTTGATAAGATATGAATAATTAAAAAAAATATTTAATCAATAAAATTGTCCTCAAGTTATGGCATACTAAGAGAAATAAGGATTTATTAAGAATTGTTAAGGATAAAGACATACACTGAAGCGATATCTAATAAATTTCAATATAGTTTTTTACTTTTGAAACTCATATATACATATATGTAATGATGTAAATGGGCAGCAAAGCACATTTTTTAGTTTTTTTTGGAATTTTTTTCTGTTTGTATCTATCTGCTTCCTGACCGAGATTCACGCTAGAACTACTGCATTGATAGGGACGAAATTTAGCGAGCAGGTAGTCTATGTTTCGAGGTAAATTTTATCCCTTTTACTTAAGGGAATTTGGAAAGAGAAGAAACCAAAATCTAAATTTGATTATAATTCAGGAACCAGCAATCCAATTTATTTTTTTTGTTGATTACAACATAGTATACAGACTATGTGTAAATTATTCCAACTCGTAAATTTTGTAGTTCAGAATTTATAACCATAACTATCCTCACTATAAATAGTCGAACTATAATCGTGAGTTAAAACCCTAAATTTAAGGGAATCCTTGAAGGTAAAGTTCTCTTCATTATCATCAACTAATCTCTTCCTCATCATCAGAGCATATTAGACTGGACGATATTTGGCCGTCTAAATTTGACTATGTTGTCTGATTTTATATTACTTTAATCGGTTACAAGATACTTTACAGACTGTTTAAAGATTTTTTCAAATATAGAAATATTAATATTTGCTATGTGACATGACATAAATTATAGCGTGATGACGTCACTGTTATCTATGCAAACGGAGTCGCGGGCATTAGCTAGTTTCTTTAATACACATACAAAGTTATGGTCTAAGATCCGAACCTAAGCCTACCTTCACCGAGCTGATAATAGATTAAAACTTTTTTTATAATAAATTTAGTATATTAGAGAATACATTAAAAATGGGTTGTCAAAAAAATCTTGGACCCCCTTCTATAGTTTACGTGCCGAGCATGCGCACTTTCTTTTTTTAAAGGCTCCAACAGAGACAACTGCAATGTTCAGTCCTTTATACTTATTACACAGTATATCCGGGGTAGGGATCTCTTTCACTCGTTTTAACACGCGTGAAAATTTAAATCTTTAAAATTCGCAAACCTCTATTAGGATCAACTTTTTTGCAGACCACCCTATATCAACGTGTTCATATTTTTTTTCTGTTATCATAACAAACATTAAATATTAAATAAAAAAATATTTTTTAAAAAATAATTAAATATATTTGGTCCAGGATTTTTTTGGCAACCCGTTTTTAATATATTCTCTAATATACTAAATTTATTATAAAATAAGTTTTATTCTATTATCAGATCGGTGAAGGTCGGTTTAGGTTCGGATCTTCTACCATTACGGCTAAAGCCAAGTTTTTCTTACAAGGTTGGTAAAATAGGTTTTAAAAAGCTTTAACGATATCTAATAATTTTTGAATATAAATTGTTTTTTATTATTAAATTTTTTCCGTTATAACCTAGGTAATATCATCAAGTGGTATTAGAAAATAACTATGCTCTTATTTTTATTAAGCAATCTGTTAGAGCATAAAAAAATACTATAATATTTAATGTATGCAAAAAAATGCGCCGATATATAATGTCATCTATTCAAAAATAGATGACACTGCTTTATGTTGTTGTTTGATTCGATTTAGATTCGAATAGCATTCCTGATTTCATGATATTAACCGATATGAGTTTTTTCAGAACAAATTGAACATAAATAAATTATAAATGTGTAAATATACATTTAATATCACATGCTAGAAATAAAAAAATAAAAATTTTGCGAGTGAGGTTCTACATTTTGTATTTATTGAGTGTAGAAAAGTTTCGACCCACACATTCAAGTTGAATATCCTAACTTGTCCCCGTTATGCTACTGCTCCAAACTTCACAACAAACTTTGAGCTTAATTATTAAAGCCTATCACTTGTGGTTGCCATTAGATGACGACAAAGCGTTAGTAACGACTTACGGCGATCTAACCACTATCCACTTAATCTTAATATTCGGTTAGTCTTGAACATCTTATTAACACTGACATTAGAATGAATATGATCTATCCTACGATTGGCAGCCTATGCCATCGCAGTTCATATATCCAAGCTATTGATCTACATTCTTAAGAAATTTTCAGGAGTGATTATATAACAAACCTGAATATGAATACGAAATTAAATATGTTTTTACTAAAGCCCGTGACCTTGGAGAGGCGATATGCAGCGATAAGTAAAGTTCATTATCCACACCGCATCGTCAATTACTGTAGGCTGTATTTTAATTCAAAAAGTAAGATAGAGATTGTTAAAAACTACTTTTTAAAATTTTTTTTTTGTCACTTCTTGGTTTGCTTATCCTTTAAATAGTTTATAAACGCAAAAAGACACATGGTACCACCTTTGTATTAGCTTTGTACCGTTTTAACATCAGACAAATCTAGTATGTTTGAAACAAGAGCCCTGATTTTTACACAGAGCCACTGCCATTAGATCTCTAAAACCAGATCCATTCTTAGACTAGGTCAAAATCGATAACAGGAATCCGGTTTCTCTAAAGAAGTTTTCCTTCGCTGTAGCAGCACTCAGAAAATGTACTTCAAATGGAAAAATTCATTGTTACATGGCGAGGTTCGAACTTGGACTACTAAACTTGGACTGGCATCGCTAACCCCTTGGTCACACATTGAGGTTCGAAGCGCTCAAGCACATAATGCTGAATTAATTTTTTTAAAGTTCGCTTTATGTTAGGTAAGTACGTCAGACAGTACGTCCGACAAGGATTCTATTATAGAATAAAAATCTGAAAAAGCTTAAGCCTGTGTAAAATCGCGGATAGCAGCCGTTAAATAATAATAAACTTTTAAAAACCTGGTTGAAATCATAGTGTTGACTGATGAAAATACACAGTGCAATGGGATTAAGTGGTTTAAGAGAGTGTAATTGTGGTTTTACGAAATTGCAGTGACTGAATTTTGTTAACACTTTTAGTTCAATTTTGACAATTTTTTGATTTTATTATTAGAGGCACCGTACCCAAAAGGGCAAAAACAGAACCCTATACTAAAACTATTACTAAAACACCGCTATCTGTTTGTCTGTCTACCTGTTTGTCTGTCTGTCTGTCTGTTACGAGGTGTCTGTATCACGTGACCCATGGTAGCTAGAAACTTAAAATGTTTACACATGAGGTATTTCTATTGCCGCTAAAAGCAGGATAACCTAATTATATGAAGGGTGCTCCAATACAACGAACGTAACTTTTTTTTATTGATAATGGTACGGAAACTTTTGTGCGCGAGTCTGACTCGCACTTGGCCGGTTATTTAAATTGGTGTTCCATATACTGTTACGATAATAATGACCACGACGAATACCCAGATTGTCTTATAAATATGTTCGTTCTATTAGTAACGCTAATAGGGAATATGCATGTGATTTAGATATGGCCGAAAAAAATAACGTGTAACCTTTATGCTGAAGAAATATACCCACATAAATATTTTTGCCAATATTCAAGTTTTTATTAATAAAGTTAATTCTTTAAAAGTAGTATTTTTGAAATTCCCTCGCAAATACCAAAAACGCAACGCCATGACGTGAAGTTCCATTGTCAACGCCATCTTAATTGATATCTTTATTTTGCATCTTTGGGCATAATATGGAAATTTTCGCACATAGGGATAATACAAGATTTATGATAGATAAAGTGAAATAAATTAAGTAAGTGTAAGTACACTTCACTTAATTTCACTTCGTTGACAAATGATTGTTCTCACTTTTCAGTGGACGATGACATCACAAATAAGCGCGCTTAAATGGCGTTGTTTAAATCATGCAAAAATTATGATAGTTTGTATATTTTTTTGGCTTATTTATCACTATTTTGCAAGTGTTATGTTTTTTCAGTTATATAATTACTTGAAGTATTGTTAAAAAAAACATACATATTCCTTATTATTATGACTAATAAATGTACACTAATTAGATTTGATACCGAAAACGTGATAAAAGCAATCATCTACTTAGTCACAATGATAGTGGAAGTTCTGAATAATTCATGTATGTTTATTTATCGATATCAAACGTAGATATTGCTGAGACTCATAAATCTAGGCTGAATCATCAATCGATGCGTATCTCTGAAGCATTTTCAATCTCTAATTTTCAATTGGAAAAAACCAATGAAAAAAATATATTTTTGACGTAGAAATGTAACGACTCCGTTGCTTTTACTTTTTATGGGATAAGGAAGCGAACAAGCACACAGCTCTACAGCTCTTCTCATGGTAAGAGACAGCCGTGGCCTACCGACACCCTAGATGCTGTAGGTGCGTCGTTGTCCTGTGGCCGGGATGTTAGGTCTGATGTGCAAGTTTACTAGTAACTCTACTCTTCGGACCAGAACACGACAATGTCATTATAGCGGCAGGAATAGGTAATGAGGTGGATCCATACGCGGGCGAGTTGCTGCACAGCACTCTACCACCAGTAATCTCGTTGACTATGACTTTATTTTGCTATGCTTGCCTCTTACGAGCTACCTGGTAGGAAGGCAGATAGTCTATTCTATAGAGAAGACCCGGGCCAACACGGGAAAATATACTATAGAAATATTGTTGTAGACCCATAAATCTAGAGTGAATGTTGATCAATGCTTATTTCAAACGTACTTTCAACCTCCAATTTTTAATCTCGAAAAGCCACTAAAAAATACGGTGGACCCGACAAAATTTTTGTAGGGCGACGTCCGCGTCGGTCTATCAAGTTTGATGGATATACGCCGCAATAGTCCGGACTTTTTTTATAATCCGTATATTCTACTAATATTATAAAGGTGAAAGTTTGTATCTATGTATGGATGTTTGTCACTCTTTCACACAAAAGCTTTTAGACGAATTTGGATGAAATGACGAGATGAATGACAAATATGATAATGTTTAATCGATTATATTAAAAAAGGGTATGTTTTTATGCAATGAGAATTATAAGTCGGAAAAAAACAGCATTTTGATAATATAAGACGTATTCTTTTCTATACTTTTTTAATCGTGTCTTTAGTAATTTTAATCTTTGAGTGAACTAAAGTAGATCTGTACTTTTGGTAACAGACGTTGTTAATAATAAACTTTTAACTAAAATATGTCGTCTCACACTCACACACTCCGCTGTAATAGAACAGTAATGTATCGCATCTCCGAGGTCAAGGACGTTTGTAAAAAAGAAACTATTTTACATTATGTATTCATATTCATGTATAATTAATATACCCTGTGCATGTGCAGACGGCGCACACACGGCAAAATGGCTACTTTAGGAGGTTAAAAAGCTATACGTATCAACATTAGATAGAGCCTAAATTAGCTTGTATTTTTTGAGTATTTTTTTTTTTGTGTATCGTCCCATGACAAAGCGCATAAGTTGCCTTTCTTGTGTTCACAACAAAGGAGTGCAAGGGCCCGGCGGAGTGGTTGGTGATGGTTAGTTGCTATCTAAACCCTTAAGTAACGTCACTCATCTTTAATTCGTCTCCAGTTTAAATACCAACAGTGGTTAAGAATATGGTATAAAATATTATATTGCGGTTCTGGATTAATTTCTCTTTAAATTTTTTTTTATGATATTGGTAGACAAACAAGCAGACGGAGTTGCTGATGGTAAGAAATACACGTCGCCTATAGACACCAAAGGTGGAAATGGTACGTTGCCAACCTGAGGCTGTGATGGTAAGCCTCTTGCGTGAGTAAGTTTACCGGCTACCCTACCCTCCAAACCAGAACACGACAATGTCGAGTACTGCCGCTATTGTGGCAGGAAAATACCTTTGCATAACCTTTCGGGAATATTGACGTGACGATATTTATTTGATTATTTATTTTTCCAAAAACGAAATACAAGGCCTAAATTTAACATTTTATTAATACCAAACGGTTATTTCAACTAAAAATATACTAAAAAGCATAAAAGCTAAGTCATTTTTATTGATCTTGATAATTAAGTTTTTGAAGTAATTTATTAGCACACACCAACGTAATTATGTACCGTCAAATAAGTAAATCAGTCACATAAAGCATGACGGGCGGCGGCTGCGCTGCGGGATACGCCCCTTTTGCCTAGCGTTCCCGAAGTTAATATAAGCTCAAAAAAGACTAGATAACCCGAATTTCATTCTGGTTGGTCGTGTATGGAGCCCATTTTTAGAATGATATTTTTTATAACTAGAGAATAATGTTAATTTTATTTTGATTAAGTGATGAAAATTATTATTTGTGTAATTTCTCCAGGTATATAAATTTATTTAATTAGTAGCTAGCTGTGTAATTAATTTATTTTATACATTTCTAAAATAAAAGTAACCTAAGCCGTTCCTTGTTACGTTAGCAGTTTCAGAGATTAGCGAGTACAAACAGACAGACATAAATACTCAAAAATGTTGTTTTGTTACAATAATTATGTAACTTGTTAATATACATATGCACTTAGTAAAAAGCGGTTAATTGAATATTACATACAGACACTCCAATATTATTTGTTTGTATTTATACGTACACATTACAGCACATAGGAACCCCGCAGAGACAATCCAGGATCCTTCTTCAATGGTCACAGGTCGATCAAGAGGTGAAGTCGTAACATTACTCAGCTTTACCAACATCGGCGAGGGCCAGGATAAACTCATTCCAGTCGTAAAAACGTTTAAATTTACTAAAAATAATAATAAAAAAATAATAATAAGGTGTTACCTTTTAGCTGAACTAATTTAGCCTTTGATGAACGTCATACAATGATACAAAATAAAAATTAATGTAAATAGATATATAAAAGTAGTATATTATGATGAATAATACATACAGAAAGAGTATAAAAATTTTAAAAAATATAATCATGATTTCGGAAATGGAAACTTTAATTTACACAAAATAAATTTCTGAACGCACGCGTAAATATTAATCATTTGTCATTATTTCTGAACGCACGCACAAATATTTGAGGAACTTTTAGGTATTTGCTTAAAGCACTTTTCAAACCTTTTAATAGATTTCAAAAAAAAGTATTTACCTTTTTAAATAGTTTACACAAAATAAATCTAAACCAATTAAAAAATACAGACAATGCATAAAATTCAATCATTACAGTCAATCATGTACATGTATGTATGTATGTCAATACTTACAGTATTTGACAGGATGGACAACAAATTTTGATATGTACTAAGCATTTATTGAAAACGATTCATCATTCATAATTATGTATTCATCAAGATTTCATTGTTTATTCCATTTAATTTTTTAAATAATGACGCTTGGAATGAATGTCGCGCCGCGCGCCATAGCATTTGTAACCCTTGACGAAAAAGGAGAGGTTTTATAAGTTAAACGTGTCTGTTTGTAAACAACAAACAGCTGTGAACTTAGTAATACTACGCACCTATTATAACTACGACATACTGTCGTACAAGTGCCCGGTTCAAAATGTTCTTCATTATTGTAATATCTTTTTGTAATCAAACTTATTATAATCCAAATCCAAGACTATGTAAAACTATGAACTGAGGAACACTGAATCTCTTCAAATAGTACAAAGAGGCTTTAGTCTCACTTGAAACTTTTATCTGGCTTATCTTAGAATATTATCTTTTAATAGTTTTATGAAGCTATAATAAAGAATCTGAATTTGTGTTTAGATTTGAATATAAAATCAAGGAATGACCAACTTATTTTTTTAGGATTTTAGGTATGTTTTGACTAGCTGTGCCCGCGCCTTTTTTAGCGTTTTTGTTATGTTTTTCATACATTTCTAAAATAAAAGTAGCCTAAGCCACTCGTTATTACATCAAATGTCTGCCAGTGAAAGGCCCGTCAAAATCAGTCCTGTCGTTTCAGAGATTAGGGGATACAAACAGACAAACAGATAGACACTGCAATTTCATTTATTTGTATGGATAATATATACCTTTATAAATAGACATAGCAAAATTTCGTATTATTTTTTAGCCATTATACCTCAAAACTATCTCTTAATTGTTGGTAAAGTAGGATTAATCCAGTATCAATTAGTAACTTCAGAATAATGCCGCTTTCATATCGAAAATATTTTTGTAGAAGTAGACGCAAATAAGCTGATTTTACCATCACTCTGATGGATAGACAAGTATTTATTTTTAGGGTTCCATACCCAAAGGATTAACCGGAATGAAACGGAACCAACCCAAGCCAACCATTATAATAGTAAAAAAAGTTTACAAAATACTCTCGAAGACTCACACTACGGACTACACTACTATGTTTAAATAATTTTAAGAAAGAATCAATTTACGAGTATACTAACAATTGGCGCGTCAAAAATAAGAAGAAACTTGTAAAATTCAAATCCATTCCATTCGTTGTCGGTACACACAGTTGTGGCGGACTTACCATGGGCGCAGCTCCTTTATTTAACTGCGGCATCCTTTATCTAAGCAGCAGCGACTGTATCTAAGCGAATGGACTTTATGTGTGGTTGGTTTGTGACGTGACAGAACGGGTAATGGGAGCATGGGTAGTAAGAATAGTATGGCTTTATAAAAGTAAGATCAAGTCCGAAATAGGGCCGAAAAAAAAATTTCGACCGACTGACCGAATAGGAAAATCAGTTTGACTTCATCAGAAATTCTATAACCATACCATGACAGTGCTTGCTTTCTTCGTCCAAGCATTATCTCGTATTAGGATTCCGTATAAAAAAGGTGGTAAAATCGGAACCCTATTACTAATACTTTGCTATCTGTCCATCTGTCAGCAGGCTGCATCTCATGGACCGCAATAGATAGACAGTTGAAATTCACAGACATATTTTTTGTTAATGCTATAACAAATATATTTAAACATATAAAAAATAACATATAAAGGATACTCCCTTTGTGTGCGAATTATTCTCTCACTTGCCCAGTTTTCTCAAAAGATATCGAGGTCGATTACCTAATTTAGGGGATTCCATTCCCAGAATTACAAAGTAACTGCCATCGGAATAAAGTGACTAAAAGGAAAAAACCCTATCCTATATTAAGTCGAATTCGAATACCTACATGAATTCTTATTTCTTCACGGTATTTTTCTTCACCGTAAGAACAAACAGAAAATATACATTCTTGAGTTAGAAAAACCATTTGATACTTGGCGGAGCTCGTACCTGGAATCGGAATGAAAGTCTAAAGCGTTAACCGCTAAACCATCAAAGCTTTGAAAGTGCTTGCCATAGTTAGGTACATACCAATTTCTTGGACATTAGGCCAGTCAACTTACGAAAGCTCATCATCCCACAATTAGCTTTGTGGAGCAATTTCTTAGGAGTCTTATATATATTTTCCTAAGAAATATATATAGACACCATAGTTGTTGTAGGTGCGTCGTTGTCCTGTGGCTGGGGTGTTAGGCCTGGTGTGCAAGTCTACCGGCTACCCTACCCTCCGGACCGGAACACGACATTTTAATTATGGCGCTAGCAATAGATATGGCGGTGGATCCCTACCCGGGCGAGTTGCTGCACAGCACTCTACCACCAGTGGTCTTTTGGTAATGACCTTGATAACGTATGCTCGTCTCTTACAAGCTGCCTGGTAGAAAGGCAGATGATCTATTCTACATTGAGGAGCCGGACCAACACAGTCATATAGCTCATCATATGATCAGTAAAAGAGCATAGACAACATTGCATTGCATCAAAGAATTAAATCTTACTCACAACTAGATTTTCTTATAAAAATCGAAGAAATTCATAAAAAATATATATATTTTCATTTTAATTCAATGGTCAATAGAATGGGTTTTCAACTTGTTGAAGTGGTACGTGACGTCTTATGTTATTTTAATTATTTCAATATTACTTATTATCTTGACCAAAACGCAACTTACTTAAACTTAAATAAAATCGTATTTGCGTTGTCTCATTTTATTATTGACTAACTGTTGCCTGCGGCTGCGCCCGTGTGTACAAACAAAATCTAGGCAATGAAAACGAATCGGTTACATTTATTTATCATCAAAACTCCTTTTTTTGAAGTAAAAGTTGCCTTTGTCCTTCCCTAAGGTCAACTCTATCTCTACTAAATTTCATCGAAATTGGTTCAATGGTTTAGGCGTGAAATCGTAACAGACAGACAGACAGAGTTACTTTCGCACTTATAACATTAGTAGGGATTTAATAACACAGACAACTTTCAAAGGGCAGACATTTTTCCTACTGATAATACTTATTGCGTAAAAACATACCCTCTTTTAATGTGGTCGGTTAAAAAGTAGCCTATGTCCTTAATCAAGGTCTACTCTGGCGTGAAAGCGTAACAGACAGACAGAGTTACTTTCGCATTTATTATATTAGTACGGATTACG
>DVZL01000159.1:0-28052 GCA_018236625.1 Lasaia peninsularis
GCAGCGTCCTAAACATTAACATAACTTCAAATAAAAAAAAACAAATAAATGTCAAGTTAGTCATTTAAAAGCGAAGTTATTTAACTTTTAGCAAAACTCCCAATTACACTGTATTTCCAAACAAGCGAGAACTTGGGTAGTAAATTTGAGGCACTGAACATTGGGGTAGGGGAAAATTTTTCCCAGCAAACTCCGCTTTTAGTATAAAGTCGGTAAACTCTTCGAGAGTAATCTAAACTTAGGTACCGGGCGGCAAGGCTATTTAGATGTGCATCTAACTAGCCCATACATCTAGATTGTGCAGAACCAAGCCGGGCAACTCTTGAAAGTGTTTCCCCGATGTTATTCCAGTTTTTCTAGGAACAAAGTGTCTAAGAACGGTTTGCGGTAATCTAATAACTTTGAACTCCCTAGCAGCTAATAACACATCCTATTTGGTGAAAATGATGCTAAATTTAAAATGAACAAATATTTGGATGATTTGATATCGCGGTATTGCCGCATAACTGCAGAAAATTGTGCAAACTAAAAGTGTTACCATATTCAAAAATTAAATATAAATTAACAGTTTTTTCCTTAAAGGTAACTTAATAAAAATATATTATATTTGACTAGATCTAATCCAGCATCTTCGTTTTCTTAAAAATCACAGAAACAGAATGTTTTTTTTTTGTGATCTATGCATATCGCCTTTGTGGTCGAGCGTAGTCGATATCAGACTTTGACGTACGAAGACCTAGGTTCTCGGGTAGGGCAACTTAGTCTTCTTGTTTTCAAGTATGTCTGAAAAATACGACGTTGATGAGATTGAATTTGTGTACGATATGGAGATACCACTTGCCATAATATATTAGTTCAATAACGAGTAATCGTGCGTTATCGTGACATTTATTTTTTTATTTACATGACAAATTCATCCAGATTCATACAAAGTTTCTAACGTTAATAAGTGACAAACATCTATCCACATATTCAAACTTTCGAATTCAAAATATAAGTAAGTAAGCTAGATGAATGTGTCAAGTGACAACCCTATATTGGGGGCTGTATTTATTTAATTTTAATAAACCTCCCATTTGCATAGGCAAGCGGCTGTGGCCTTCTGATAATGTGACTATTTGCATCGCTCCGTGCCTATGAATTATAGGTCAGGTGACCGGCTGACATTTTCACATTATATTATTATAATCGTTATATTTGTGGTTCGTTGTTTATGTGTATTGGTAATTTTTTTAAATATATTTTTTATTCAATAAACAATAGATTTACAAATATATTGGTATTACTATACCAGACTGACATAACATCATAGAAAGTTCAGACTTATGATGTTTGAAATTAAAATCTATACTTTTTGGATATAATTTTGGAATTAAACTGGAAGTAACCTACAAAAAATTATTTTGTAGATAATTTAATTTTGAGTTTTGGAAGTGTGACAAAAAACTATTTTAATAAAAAAAACTTAACGATTTTTTATTTTCATTTTTTTTTGTTGACACTTTTAAAACTCGAATTAAATTGTCAACTAACTTACGTTTTGTGGATTGATCCTAGTTTGCAAAACTATTAGCAACACCTAAAAAATATATGTTCAGTTACATTACCTATAATTTATGAATGGCTATACCGAAATTAAGTGAGAAGACAATAACACACCTACACATCTACGGTGTCTATAAGCCACGGTTGTCTCTTGCAATCAGGACCCGTGTGCAAGTTTGCTGTCTCATCCCATAAAAAAGGTTGGATTTACTGATACTGATTTGAAGTATGGAAGAATAAATAAATATCGTTACGCCCATATGCCTAAAAGAGTAAGCAGAGGTTCATATGCACCCATAATTAGCGGGTAACACTAGGTCCCATGACGTGACAGATGGCAAGTCTTCCACATCGGGCACAAATCTCAGGTTTTTGCACGACGTGTGAGAAAAAAATCATTGTACATTGCCGGGGTTCGTACCTGAACTATCAAAATGGAATTCTAAAGCGCGTACCATTTTTTCACCGAAAGGCTCTTTTGAGAAACAGAAAAACAACTATTAAAACATTTAAACAAATAAGATAAAATAATTATCATGATTCTGTTTCTTACTCATGAAGGTGGAAGTGAGGAACCCTTCATCTTTAGTTAATCTACGTGTATTATTAAACAAATACTCAAAATTTGGTATAAATATAATAATGGCAATACAAAAGTCCATAACCAGCTTAAAACAGTTTGATCAATTAAACATAAGCTATCCCGTCTATATTTCATCCCTTGTCCGGCTCGAAGGATCAAGTTTTTATCCCTATCTCATTTCCCTAGCGTCGTCGGGCCTGCATAATGTCCAGTACCAAGGGACCAGCAGGACTTAGGTAATCAGCGGCCGACGACTACTCGAGCGCGATAACGCCATCCGCGCGATTAGCCTCACTGACCGCTTCTATACCTTTAACTGTCTGGTATCAGTTACCCCGAGTTTTCCCAACTTTAATCCTATCGCATTGACGATTATTTGAACGTTTCTGTCTTTATGTCTTGCAAAATATATATTTTCTTACATTATTGAATTGCTCCTGTGTGACCGATTTCAAACAAATATGACTTAGGTTTTAATTGCGTCTATTAATTAATGAAAATCCGATCATAAGTGAACGGTCACTTTTTCCGAAAACATATTTGAGTCATGGAATTCTTCACCTATTTTTCTTTTAGAAAATATTTAATATCTAGAATTTGTAATTATATAATATGTCTAGATTTATGTTAAAGTAATTATAATTATCACTAAGTATCAAATGAAACTCCTTCGGATTAAAATTTCATAAATAGAACGGAATAAGTAAAATGTAAGCCGCCATTAGCGGAATTGGAGGGAAGTGACGTCACTTTGGATTTACGTGCCGCTATTACAAACTCCACAGATAAATAATTTTATATTTTATTTAAGTAGCATAAAGTCTGCAATTTTAATTCTCTAATTTAAAGCAATGTTGCTATTTTTACGATAACATTTTCTTAGTATTTGTAAATGTTTACAATATTTTTAATATACATAGATCTTAAGTTTTTATGTCATATTGAGAAAGCATCCAGGCAATAATAGAAAATGAATTATCCTAATTTAAATATAATATATTCTCAGTCTTCTTATGGTGAAAGAAATCATTGTAAGGAAACCCGAACTCCGTGGATTTTTGTTTTCTGATTCGACCTTATCTCGGATTGGGCCTAGTTTTTCTTCTAGGTTGCAGAGGTCAGATTGCAGTCGCTTTGTGTGTCTGACGCTCTTGTCAAATAAATCACTTAGATTATATCATCTGATATAGAAGTGAGATAATGCTGGAACGAAGAATAATAATAAGTAATTCCTTGCAGTTCTCCATGTAAAAATAAAAACACAATCTGCAAAGTTTTTACTGACTAAGTATAATAGGATCTACGCTCATCTATATGCATCAGAGAAACCTTGTGCTAGTTATATATATATGTATATATATATATATATATATATATATTGGTTTATAAGAAAACACACTACTTCGTATTAAACGCTATAAAAACATAGGTCTCAGACACAAATAATATTAGTCTAGAAAGGCAATTACAAAAAAGCATTCCCGCCTTATATGAAACAATTACTTAGCCGGGTGTGTCGGGTGGGGGGTCGGGGAGGGGGGATGGCAGCCATTTTCATAATGCACCAACACACCCCCTTCTTAAACTTTACACTTTAAATAATTGTCGAGGAGCAGATAGATTTAAGCGCAGGTGCAACTGCTGAGATACCTTTTAAAATGGACGACGTGGTTTATGCCAGCCTGTTTCTTGGAAGATTACGCCTTTCTAATACTCAAAGAAATTAGTAGTTGCAATTAGTATATACTCATCAATAAACTCAGCGATACTTTTATTTCATTTAAGGTTGCTTTCGAGATTGAAAATGATAAGTTTTTTTATAGGCGTACAAACCTCAGTGTTTTTTTGTGTAGGTTTATTCAGCTATTCTACAAACCACAAATGATAGTATTGACATCGTAAGAAAAATAATAAGGAAGGATTTAAAAACTAACTGTGGTAAGTCTTTGTAGAATTACCAGCAACGGTATTTTCAAAGGATACCACTCAGGAACATTAGAGAAAAAAGCGAATTCATTCCTAAAAAGTTGGCAACAGATCAGTAAGTGACCACTTGTCCGTTTGTCTCCTCTTGTATAAAAAAAATTCACCATCTAGTCCGCGATGTTAATGACTTATATGTCAAATAGGAAGGGGTGCTATTTTAAGTCTTGAACTAAATACCATTACATTCTTCACGTATTAATATGGATGACTTGCATTGTAGGTCAGGTTTACGTGAAAGGGCGCGTGCACACTGCATGTCGTGACGACTCAATCGAGATGCTATCGCCAGTGAGCTATGGCCCTAACCGCTACCGCCCGCCACCTATAATTCATAACTTACTTCAATTACATTTACTTGGTCTTAGTTTAACGTTGACAAATTTCATATACCACGCCCTTTTTTCTACTGTATTGAAATCCCACATGCGGTTAATACCTTTCGATAAATAAAGTACCTATAAATTATGTTTTATAAATTTGCTCAAAAATTGAGTGCAGTGCTTTTAACACACGCTATTTAGTAAATTGTTTTAATCCATAATACATTGTTTTAATTCAAGACGGCTGAATAGATTTAGACGTATGCAGTTGTAGTTATTACTGCACAAATTACACAAATTGATCTTATCAAAGTAAGCAAATTAAATGCTTTTGTTATGGATGCTAATATACAGTATACATATACTATTAGACAACAATACTAATATATAGAGATACTTAAATAGATACAAGAATAAATTTAATAAACACCCAGACTCGGAATCACATTTTAAGAAATCTTCATTTATTACTATTAGCTATATTTAGAGAAAAACATTAGTCTACAGTTACTTTTTAATAATTTACATGATGTAGCTTTTAGTCTGCGTTCTATTTTTATACATTTTATCACATAACCTCTTTATTCTGTAGGTTAAATCAAACCTTATTTAAAAAATATATATATTTTTCCCTGTTTTTAAAGATATAAAAGGAAATGGTAATAGTTTATCCCGTTTTCATTTGTACCCACATCTTATACTTTTTTATACCTAAGTTTGTGTTTAATGTAAAATGTTTTATGACCAGTTTTAGGTAACGTTAAAAATTTTAAAACGTTACCTCATTAAAAAAATAAGGTTTGATTTAGAGGAAAACTGATGCGAGTAAAATCTAGGCTCAATTAGTTGGATAAAAAAACAGCCAGAAGCAAAAACAGATTATTCCAAGGCGGTTTGTTCATAAAAATTAAAACTCCCCTTTAAAAAGCACCAACATCGGGTAGTTATGGTACATGAAGACGTCGAAGGGTGTAACAATGGACCACGGACAATGGCGGCGAGATAACCGTGGCACTCCGTCACGCCGCTGACAGGGTTATCGTGTGCAATGAGCCCGGTCTGCCTCGGGGATAGGGTATAGGCGGTGGCGATAGCGGGAACGATTAGAACGCTATTCAGCGAAATGGCCAACGAACAAAATCAGGTGACGGGGAAAATTACTCATGACTCTTGTCACGCCACTGAAAAGTTAGTATGCAATTAGCTGAACCTGACTGCGAGATATATTATAGGCGGCGGGGATGTTAGTAGCAATTATAACATAAGAGGATTTCTAGTGCATGTTTTAAAATAGGAAGCGGCAATAACGGGAGTAGCATAAACAAAAGAGGAAACTGCAATCTTAACCATCGAACTCCCGCACATTAGGTATGATCGTAGATACAGAGCTGGAATTATCCAGTGTATAGGCGACTATGACAGCAGTATTGACATAACTGTATAGGAATCATGAAACTTATGGTACTTGGAGATTACACTCCTAACAACGACCTGTCTAGAATATGTAGTTTTGCTATCTCTTTCTAAATTGCCCAACCTCTTTTTCTGACAGTGTTATGGATTTGACGAAATCAAAACAAGCCTAGTGAGAGTAAGATAGCCAGCCCTATGAGAATGAGATAAATGCTTAACAATGCGGACAGGTTTTTGTAAAGAGTGTAATGTCCAGATACCTTTAGCTTCATGATAGAATTCGTTATTACTTAGTGGATTCGCTACGATTTCGAATTTTTCATCTGTACTCGTAAACCTCCCATCTCTTCTGCTTCTAACTTGTACCTTACCGTTTGGTACAGTGTATTGTTCACTTGTTCGAACGCTCAGTGCGTCTTTATGTATTGTCTTTTGATTGAGTTTATTATTGTTGTGGCTCTAGAGGTGCGCTACTCTGTGGCTAGATACTGGTAATTAATGTGAATTACGGAAATATATAGTGAAGAAAGTTCAACCCTTTTCCATCCATTGCTGGGTTAAAGCTTCCTGCAGCATGGTGCTTGCCATGTTATGTTCAATGCTTCTTTAACTTATTTGAATCAAAATAGCAGCAGTTATTACTAACAGATTTTAATTGTAGAAGCAACGGGAGTAGATATTTTCAAAGAACAAGTAATGAAGTCCATATTTTCTTCGCTAAAGCTCCGGCGAGGCTCAGGCTTCCCGCAAGTCTATCTAATATTTTCTTCAATAAAGCTCCATAGAGGCTAAAATCTTTCCCACATTCTTATCTTCAGATATATAATTTAATAGGAATACATGCAAATTTGTAAATTAATATTCGGCGGGATGCCTGACGTCGGCCGTCGCTCGCGGAGTCACCTGTCTCAGGAGTTCTTTGCCGTCACGTCGCCGCCAGGGGACTGCGACTTCAAACGATACACAAAGCGTACTGGTACGTTTGATTAGGCGTTCTTAGTATGCGCCCTGAAGGCGCACTTTGTAAGCTTTGTTAGTTTCAGTCGCTTCAGAATTCATGTTCCCCTTTGAATCTTCACTTGTCGATGTTTCGCGAGTAATATCTGCTATAGTTTTTTGCGATAAAAAGGAATCTTTAACTGCTTGTCGACCTGGCTACACATACTAGCATAAGAATACGGGTTCTGTATCTACGAAGTAATTCGATGAAATTGTAGTACGAGGAAACAAAAAATTGTAACGTAATCTATGGTCAGCTAACTTAAATTCAAGAAAGACTGCAATGTAGCCTTAGCTAATTTCTTTGTCTTAGCGTTATCCTCTATTACATCAGATGATACAATGGCCTAGTTTAAGATGACCCGTACGGTGAAAGTTCCCCGTACATTTCGTGTTTCAACTTATGATGGTCAAACGGACCGTTTATAGTGAGAGTTGTTATGGCTGTTATTTCTGTACCTATTACAAAACTAATGACTTCGTAAAAATTACATGATCTGTCGTAAACAAAAAATAATGAAAGAAATTGGACTGCGTATTCATGAATTATAGCCAAATTTAGATTTTGACTGTATCCCCTTAAGTAATCACGATAAAAAATAACCTATAACCTACTTCGGAACAAAGTCTACACGTACCCGCTAACCAAATTTCAACTCGATCAGTTCAATAGTTTTAGCGTGAACCGCGGCTGGGATTAGACATTTTTAGTCCCCTCGGCCTATCTTTCAAATATCTTCAAATACTTCTTCACTTTTCTAAAGTTTTATTATACGTATAGATAGTTTATAATAAATCAAAAGATTTGAAACTCGTCTAAGATAGAAAACTGTCTAAAAAATCACATAAGGTGTATAAGTAGTATTCAAACAATAATTTATATGAGGTATTTATCACATGACACCATAACACAGGCGTGCTGGACTCATTTATTAGATAAATTATTAATGAGGCGGTTTATGGTTGAAACTTAAATATAGATTATATTAGCTTGTTCCAAATATTTTATAGGCTGTTTGAATTATACACATAGCTACAGATTTAAAAAACACTGATGATGTTTTATCACTGTGCACAAACTCAAAAATATTTTATCATCCTTAAAATTATCAGATCAGATCGCTCCCATCGATGTCCAATTTTGACGTCCGTAGTTTCGGGTGCCCGATATGGCGACAGATTTGCAACCACCACATCATCGTCGGCTACTCGTGGGTGCATAATCCCATATGCGTTCCACTTCGTGGTTTCGGGCGTGACAATATATATTTATTTCAAAATATATGAAAGATGTCTTTTAATATGACAGGTGACTTATAGTAAAATTCATTTTCAAAATGGCGTCTTACTTTTCACGCTGCGATACGACGGTCGATTGACAGGGCTTACGTTGGGATATTTTCGAAATTTGGAATTTCATTTTTATTTTTAATCTGAACTAACAGGTTTTGAAATGGTTAAATTTTCAACGTTACTCTTCAGATTCCCTCTCTTTTGCAGTGGCAGTCCAAGGTAAAGTTATTTAACATGTTTTTAGGGTTCTGTATCCAAAGGGTAAAAACGGAACCCTATTACTAAGACTCCGCTGTCCGTATGTCTTTCTGTTTCCAAGTTGTAATAGCCAGACAGTTGAAATTTTCACAGATTATGTATTTCTGTTGCCGTTACAATAACCTGTTATGGGACCTGATATCGTCACTAATGGGGTGTATATCTCTGCCAACTCTTTGCGAATATAGGCGTGATGATATTTTTTTACAATTAAGAATATAAATTGTCGATAGTGCACGAGTACTGTAGAACTTTCATTATACTTTTTGATTCTTTTACGAAAATATCAATTAAAAATGCATTTAACCATTCACACCATAAATCCATAGTATTCAGACATGACTGAAATGGGAGTCTCGGGAATGTGTGAAAGAGAGGTTATTATGTTAATTTCTGCAGCCTGAGAGAGATCGGCGAGGCATCCCAGGCAGCCACCGTCGGAGAGCTGTCAAAATGTCAAATTTCAGAACGCTCGGCGCAACTTCAAACGTGCCCCTACTGGCATGCAATGTACGCTCACTTCTAATATAGTTATGGCTCCCTGGTACCTCGTGTTAATATTCATGCATCTCATCCGGCTCCTAGACACAGCCATTTTCGTGAAAGCCTCTACGTTCCACCACTATGAATATGAATGAATGATTCCGTTCGTTTCTTGGATTAATAAGTCCGCTTTTTGTATTATGCATTCTGCAAGTTGTTTTTAATGTGGCACGGTTAACTACTGTTTCCTCGTATTGGGGCGTAAACTGGTATTCATGGCGTGGCCATCTTGATGTGACGATACCGAACGATATCTGTCTTAAACAACGAATCGTAATCTCTCAGAGACACGTAGTCAGCATGACGGTCACTCGTCATAGGCACAAATCTTCTGGAACTCTAATAACGCCACGTTACAAGTAGGTAAAACAACGAATCATTATAGTTCGTTCGTTTAAAGGAACTGAGGATAATCATACATTGCAATTTAGAACTAAAACTTAGGTTAAAGGCTGTACCTTTGTATCCAAATTCATATGATTCAGTAATGTTTGTGGAAGATACAACGTTAGCTATGAGAAATCATCATTTTGTACATTGTTTAAGAAGTTTATCGTTCCGGGGAAGGAGAAGAATCTTTATACGATGGATGAATTGACATAATAGGCAAACATATTTGAGAAGAAACTATAAAATTGTATCTACAGAGTCTGATAGAGTTAGTAGATAGGATGGACTTTGAAAATTATTTTCATAAACGACTATGAAAATAGTATTGTTTTAAATTCCTTCAAGCTATAACAACAACTTTACCGATATGAATTATCATTTTCTAATGTTATATGATATTTTTTAGTATATTTTCATGAAATTAAAACCAAATGCCTAAAATTGGAATATTTTAGACAAGATCAACTGCGCCTGTTTCACAGTTCATGTGTCGCAAATTTTAAATAGCTTCATCTGTCGGTATATGTATATTTATGGAAAAATCATTTTAAAATTATAAATGCTAAATTTCATATAATATGTAAGTTTATCAGTTTAAGATATAGAGACTTCCAAAGCATTGGGTGAATGTAATGTTTGGTTGGGTAACTTACATTCGTTTATATATGACAGGCACTGACATTATGACGATAGGAATAAGTAATTCATACATATCGTGAGGTCACGCAACCGAATGACTGAAAGTCTTTAAGTTGTACAAAATCAGAATATCACTTTTGATAACAATGTGTAACCAGTTAAAATACGAGGGATAGTGAAGATGAAAAAGAAAAACGTACGTTCAGCTTCAACATGTGAGGCATCATCGGTGACATTTACTAAAATGAAATTGAACATTTCAATTTCGCGTTTATTTCCTGGAAAAACAGGCGCTTCTATTTCATTCTTCAAAAAACGTGGGCAGCCGACGCTGTCTATCTCACTCTTGACGTGGAGGATATTGGAATGGACCGAAAATGAGAAGCAAAAGAAACACTGATTTTTGACGTTTCAATATGCACTCATCTACACCGCACGAGGCCTCCAGTTAATTAATATTATGCTCAAATTCTACAGCATTCGACAGAGTGTCTTAGCGTCTATGATTTTAGGTCTTGATTTGTGTATCCCAATTACAGCAAGTGACATCGAAAGCTCTCAGTTTGATAATAACGTTTCTTACGTTTTTGAACGTAACAAGCTCTCAGGGTATTTATGAACGTCAATCACAACTGTCAAGAGTGACAGTAGTAAAATCCCCGCCCATTAATAGCAAGAAAGGACGTTCAAAATTTGAAAAACACACGTTCAGAAATGCGCGCGTGCTCGATTTGGCGATTAGTGTTTTTGAAAATGGAATCGAGATCGTGTCGCCTTCGGGTGTTCCCGCCTACAAGATGGCGGCCCTAATCAAGCAACGTTCGCGGGGAAAGAGTCCAAATGATATACAATTTTATTGAAGCGATATGTTATTACAGAGTTGAACCTATAATTACGTGCGAACATAGCGCGTGGGAAGATTAGAAAAAACATCTTTAGACGGCTCGTGCTTTATAATTGGTGTGTTCGGAGTTACTCTCAATGGGTCTTATTTGATTATAGCAATCAGTTCGCAAATAAAATCAAAACACCATATTCTCTCTTATTCTGTATCTACTTGAATAATTTAAGAAATATACGAAAACGCTAAGAAGAAGAATCTTTATGTTAAATTTTAAAGCATAACAAATATTTTTCGGTAGTAATCGTGTCCATTGACAGTTTTCAAATTGATCTAACCCAAAGGTAAGCAAATTACACGCTTGTACTGCCTATGTAATATAATAACAGAATAAATTTAATAAATACACAGACCCGGAAATACAAACCTATGTCCATGACAGAGATGAACAATTGAATCCGAGCCTTGTAGCTCATCGGTGATGTTAGATAAAAAGACTAACCACTCGACCAAGGTGGACATTTTACCTAAATATAGGTTAATAATATTTCTAAAACATAATTTGTTGTACCTTAAACTCAAGTTTCATTGATAATCACTTCTAAAACAACTTAGATATTAAGACTTTGATCTTGAAATTTGCCTAAGATTTGCAGATTAATCAATTATTGTCGAGACAGTGCTCTCCGGTGATTTACGACGGTCCAGTAGGCGTACCTCCTGCACATTCTGGTTCAGAGGTCGTTTGTATCGACGCACTCTGTATTAAGATGTATTTCGCAAGTGATCGAACTGCCTTATAGGATTCATTGAATGTGTTAACTCTCAAATAGCTTTCTAAATGTATATTCTACTCTAATAATACCATACCAAAATCGACTACAGCTTCAACAGCTTCACTTTCACATTTTCTTCTTTATCTCTTTTTCTTACATAATTGTTAAAATAAGGTTACAGTCTTAAATTTTCCTCTTATTGTTATTATTTGTCACCTCTGTGATCCAGTGCAGTCAGTGTCCGATTTTGACGCACGATGTCCGGTACATCTCGTTTATGAGTATTTTCAGGGTTGCCCGGGATTCAATTTATTATGACGACGGACATGCCGGCTTTCATATTCTGAGACCTAATATCATCGGCTCATCGTGGGTGCATAAGAATAACCTTCTTCCCACTACTTCGGGGATATGGCCGCGACGATAAGGAATCTTATTTTTTGCATACTTTTTAAGTTAATAATGTATTGGTTTAATAATTTTGATATTTGTTGTCTATACACATTTCAACGAGAATGTTTTGAATTTTATCTAATATTCGTAAGAATAAGAAATCTCTAAATATATGAATCTAGAGTCCTTCAATACGAATGAATATATGATATATTATCGATACAACTAGTAAAAATTGATATAACATTTTTTTTATTTTAGTAACACAACATTTCCACATACTGCCAAAATATGCCTTACATTAAGTAAAAACATTTTATTAAACTCCTTATACAAGAAAATATTTAAGCATGAAATCAATCAATTACCAATTTATTTACATTTTAACAGTCTTTTATTGCTCGTTAATCATTAAAATATAATAAAAATAAACAGTTATTTCAATGGAACTACAATTTGGCATACCTAGTACTTAAATGTAGTTGTATTAATTCAACAAATAGGTGTTATTATTGTTGATTAGTAACACTATAAACATTAATGATATCGGTCTCTCGACCGTGACATTCCTACCTATATCTGGTCGGATTTTAAATTAAAAGTGACATTAACCAAATGCTTTTCCTAAAGTCATCATTAAAGAACAGATTAAACAACATTATCTTTGACAGATTTGACATAATTGAAACAAAATGGTTTCTGTAACAATGGCCGGTGTTACAACGTCTAGGTGTCAGGGGCCGGGCTGAAGCCCCGCCAAACGTGTGTCGTCAATGCCAGCCCGAGGACCGGGGCGGAGCGCCCGCCTACGCACGAGACCTGCCAAATTGGCACTACTCGTAAAAGGTCACGCAGTTCTTGTAGCACCGTGATCTTAAATTGAATAGAATTGTTTTGTTAATTGTCATTGTTGATTTTATTAATGGATATTATTTTATGCTGATATTATTGATTGAGATTATATGACATATTCATATACGTAAAAACAAGTCGTGTTAGTTACACTACGTATAACTCAAGAACAGCTATAGCAATTTTGATGATTTTTGTGTCTTTTGATTAGTCTTCGTCGGTAAAAATTAAAAAAAAAACTACATGTCATGTGCCAGGCGGCATAAAATTCACCTAAATCGTCAATGTTGTAATAATATAGCTTATAAATTAATTACATGTGTTTAATAATTAAATTCTAACAGCTAGTTAGTCTGACAGTTTATTGATTAATTAAATTGGTATAATAATATTAAAGTAATTAAATTTTAACAGTTATTAGTATTATAAGCATATAGGTGGTTTAGGTATATATTAATTACATTGGTATAATAATATTGAACTAATGAAATTTTAACAGTAGCACGAATAAACAAACAATATCAAATTCTAACCACCAAGTTGTTAGGTGTTCAAAACATCGATTAGTATCAACAAATAATAATAATCGATTGATTGTAGTCGAATAGAATATTGGGTTTACATTGATTATGAATTGTACTCATATACCCACAGATAAATTCCGTTGCAGATAAATTATTATAATTTTACAATAGTTCAATATTTAGATAAAAATTAAAATAACTTTTGACAATCAGGGCTACCGCAACTTAATTTTATATTTTTCTTATATATTAAATAACTTAAATTAAATGTCAAAATGACAAATTTAATATTAAATTTTGGTGTAGGTACCTAGATTTATTTGCAGAAATAATTAGGTACTTATTAGCTTATAAATAAGACAACATCTGAAATAATTATTTCTCTAAAGATTTTATTTTCAGATTTGGTTTGTTAATTAACTATTCATATAGATAAATCTACGTTATCAGATGAAACACATAGATTGATTTTCTTAATTTGACATAACATTGTCATATTTTTAAAGAGTGTTCAAACGTATGTGTATGAGCTACGATTATAATAACCACCAGGAAATTACACTGCTAATAACGACCTGTTCCCAATATTAAACATCTATCTGCAAGCTACACACGCTTTGTTTATTTTGTCTTTGTCATCTCCTCAAAACTGACAGAAAGAGAGGTTGGAATTGGCAATACTACGTATTTGGGGCAGATCTTTGTTAATCGTGTCCGGTCAATCTCCGGATACGTTTAGCCTCACGAGCTCTATCAAAAAGAGCTCTATCATAGGTTTTTTTTTTTGATAAATTTATATGACTTTTAAATTTAGCTCTTTAGTTAATATCATTTTCATAAAGTGCACCACAAAACAATGGATTTTAGTCTAGTGTTATCAACAATCACAATGATAGAATTAGTGAAAATTAATCAATGTGACCTAAAACAACAAATCGTGTATAATCTGTGGTATCAATATGGCAGCACAGCCGCTCGGCTATCGGCTGAAACACGGCTTCGCATAAACAGCCGATATCGTCCGCGTGACAAATTTCATATCTAGCAGATATCGACGCGCGGTAAATCATCGCGGTCGCCTTTGTGTCGCACGCGTAAATTATCGTCTATGGGTGGCTTTATTTTGTGAGTGAAGTTGGGAAAATTTGGATTGGATCCACTACCACATTTCTCACGGACTAGTTACCCGTAATGCCAAAATTCCAGGATGGGAGTTATGTCATTGAATGACGCTTTTTTTCAAAAATTAAAACTGTTAGAGGTGACACTTAAAGCATAAAGAAAAAAAAGTAATTTTAGACTTGCAATAAGATAAAAAAGATATTAACCGTGAATACTTTTGACAAGCGTGCAAAAACACGGAAAAATATGTATTATCCGTGTCCTAAAAACTTTAAATTTGAAGACAGAATCTAGAACCACAGCAATAAAATATTGAAAAAATAAACTTGTATATCTATTTTAAAACTTGAAATATTAGTGAGTGTAAAGTCCGCCTTATAAAACCTTTAATATAAAGACTTTATAAGCTGTACAGTCTGTTGTTTTTGCTCGCGATTTCAGACAAAAAAAACAAATCCAGGAAAGGGTTAAATTTAAGTCATTCAAGTATCTATTTCCTCTCATTGTCAATTGGCGCGGATCCGGACCGCGCTGTTGACGTGGGCACAATGAACCGGTTTTTCAGCCAACTTTATTTATTGCCGCGAGTTGCATGCAAAACTAAATTGACACACGCTAGGGCTGTCGCTATTAAGTTATTGCTAAATATATTTTCCGCTGAACGAAATGAAATCGGATTGAAATATTTAATAGCTTTCCTACCTACATGTTAAAGTTACAAACTTGATTTAGTTTAATATCGATATACGGGCACAGGTCTATTAAAGTAACTATGTTTGAATGGATTGGCTTATAATCGGTAGGTATATTGTAAAAAAGTGTATATGATAGAGGCTGCATTTTATATTAATTTTATATAGATCCTTCTTCTAACAGATCTAAGAGTTTTAGTTGTGGCCTTTTTTCTTTATCTAAGAATATATCAATTAATTTTAAGATTTGCTTCTGATTATTATTCGCACAAGTTATTTATCAAATAATGTACTCGATTTAAAACTATATTAAATTGATATTGCCAAATTAAATTGTAAACAACTCCGTGACTTCAAACTAGAGGAATCCTCATCATACTAATCATTGTTGTGTCCCAGTTAGGTATAAGGCAGAACATTTGAGTAAATTTATTTTAAGAGCCAATATGTAAATATCAAATACTCTTTACTCTTTGTAAATACTTATACAACAGACACATTAATGGGAGAAAAAGTACTATAAACGTCACTTGTGTATATTGGAACGTTACTTATTTCTAAGTGTAAACTAAATTATATGTTATAATATACAACTATATTATGTAACTAAATATTTCTAACGCATTCCATATATTATGGTTTTATATTATATCAAATATAATTTTAATGTTAATAATTTTATTAATGTCAACCCTATAGATTCTGTGAGGAACCTCTAGTATCTCGTGTATTCGCCATTTTGTTTTATTTAATTTCGTCGTTCGTTTATGTCCGCCGCCTGCGCCCGCGCACTGCAGGTGTACTCGGCTTCTTTGATATGTATCGATATGCAAAGTTGTAAGGAACCGCATTAGGTGCACTTTTTACAATCGCAGATCCTGTGTAACGATAGAAATGTTTTTTGATGATTTAAATAAACCGCTTTCACTGTTTTTCTTTACAAAAAACACCGTCTAAAAGCTTTTGTATATGTTTGTTTTCTTCTCTACCTTATTTTTTACATTTCTATACTTTTATGGATTATACAAATCAGCGCCATTGTTCGAAGTTTCTTTTTCCACAATGTTTAATATATTGATCTAAAATCAATCAAAATCGTTATTATGAATCTACCCACCCTTCAAAACGAAAAAATAAAAAATATATATTTTAGATAAATAATATGACTCTACTCAGTATTTTTTATAACAGTCTTACTTCGCTCATACATGAATAGGAATAGAAACTTTGGCCGAATTTCGCCCTATTGATTATTGGCGGTTGGTCTATGCCGTAGTAATAGACAATAACCTTGTGAAGCTGCCGTCCCAATTCCATCAAAGTTGACAGCTAAAAGCATAAAGCTAGTTACGAACACCTATCTCATTTCCTAGCCCAGTTGTTGCTTCCGAGCAGCCGTCAGAGGGAACTTCCGGCTCCCCAGATTAGTATCGTCGTTTGACGTCGCCGCCATTGTTTCTATTGGTCGATTCAAGCTCAACGGGCGCATTACTTCGAAATTTAAATAATGTTCGTTTCTTAAATTATCCAAACGAATTTATTTTGTTATAACTTTTGCGTGTTTAACGATAATAATCTAATACAAGTGCACTCAGCATGCATCTTACATCTTAAAACCTCCCATGAAGGTAAAGCTGTTAAATTTTATGAACTAAAATTTATATAAAATACTCCCTGGGTGGGATGTTGTTCAGCGAACTCCTTAATACCTAAATTATAATAATTTTGACAACATTGTTGATTAAAGTACGTCAAGAGTGCAGAGTTTTCATTGCTGGACTTCGGCGTCTCTAAACTTCGCCACATTTCTAAGTATATCTCTATCCGTTTGTTTTGTTTGACTATCTCGTTGGTTCGTTAGCGTATATGAATAACCGCTCGGGTTCGACTACCGGCAAGGGAAGCCGAAGGTCTGGGCTTTATTAAATTTGTTCTGGTATCTGTTTTTATCATTTGTATTTATTAGTATGGTTGACTAACACCCATAACACAAGCGTTTAATTTGCTCACTTTGGTGTTAGGTCTATTTGTGTAATTTGACCGGGGATATTTATTTATCTATTTTCAACTATTAATCAAATTTTGGCTAACATTTTTCATCTAAATGATTAATAGTTTAAACTACTTCATTCAAAAATGCCTAATAATGCATATTACACATTCTAGAAAAGTTGTTAAAGATTTAGATTATTTTTAAAATTTTAAATACATTCCAGAATGAGCATATTTAAATGGTTCTATATTTAGGGAAAGCACGGACGGCCATTACGGATTTGCATAATTCAGTCGTATGTCGCGGTTTCCACCGTCGATGAATCCTTTATCCTCGGTAAAAATGTCCTGTATTGGCAGGTGTCCTGATTAAGCCTGCGTTTTGGCTGACAATGTAAAGTGGCTATTAATTCTGTCTCATTTCACGGTGACAAGTTGACACGAGTATTTAAAATGGCGAATTACTGAGTGACGTCAATGTTCTCCGAAATAGATACGGTTGGTAACACGTAGGCGTACTTTTCGAACACTTTTACATATTTATAGCTTCAACGATGGACGTTTTTGGTCTATTTTTGAATTTGGCTTAATGTTTTTAATGTAATGGGATATAGGTATATTTAAACATTAATTAGTGTTTATTTATCATAAAAACATTGGAATTAAAAAAGAACTTAATTTTTCTAAGTCATCGATATTTTTCATAAGTATTATTTTGTATAAAATATTAGGCCTTTTTCAAAGTGTTCACCATCAATATTTATAACATAGATAAATGATATCGTACTAGAAAAAAATCCTTTTTTGTCATATCAATACTTATTTATAAAAAAATAACATTCTCAGTAATTAATGCCCCCAAAATCCGGAAATCTAATCACTAAATACTTTAAGCAACTAAATAATTTCGTAAGGCTTCTCATCTTATACTAGGGCGACATAAACAATGTAAAGGAAACTGTAAAATACGACCGTGGGTCGTAATAGTGCCATCCATCCACCGGTCACATCTTCGATAGGGTTAGTTCCCACCTCCACACCTTTATGTGTCCCTGGTGAGACATAACGGCTCTATAGTTGAGAGCCCCGGTTTTTTGGCATCTATTTGTGGTCGCCCCTTTTTCCCTTAACGACGTGTATCCCTTAACGAAGAAGCTAGTAAGATTTAAATTTTAAATTGGAATCACATATAACGGCTGTGAAAATGCGTTCTTTTGAATTATGAAAGAGAAGAAAATTTTATGTTTCTCACTATTAATGTTAGATAAAAAAGGCGTGGAAAAAGTATAGTGCTCGATTTATTTAAAGCTACAACTTTCAGTTTTTTTAATTTATTTACTGAGTAAACATATATATCTACATGATTTTGTTAGTGTAGCATTTAAAAAAACCACAAAGGTTTGTAAAAGAACGCTTTTTATTTAAATATTTTCTTTTCTTCTTAATATCAATATTTTTTAACAATCTGTTTCTGAATATTATTCTTTGAAACAGCAAAAACTGATGACTGAGTGACTGCGTTTTCAGTAACTGCAAAAACTATAATTTTTTTATGTTATATTAGCGACCCGCCCGGTCTTCAACGGCATAATATATTATGCAAGTAAAAGCAATAAAGCTTACTCTTTAATTATTATATCTATTAAAAAAACCGCATCAAAATTCGTTGCGTAGTTTTAAAGTTAACACACTCAAATAAATGTAGGGACAGAGAGCGGAAATCGACCTTGTTTTATATTATGTAGTAAAGAAAGCGGCGGCTTTGCTGTTGAAAAGAGACAACCTCCCTATAGACAGACAGACAGACAGACATACAGACACACACACACACACACACACGCAGAGCTTTGCTGGCTAGGTTTACGACAACCCTAAACTCAGTACGGAACACGACAATTAATTCAAGATGACATTTTGATTCAAAAATATAATCTGTCTGCTGAGATCAAAATCGTTACGCAGCAAAAATTACAAGCAACAAAGCCGTAAAAGGAACATTGAATAGTATTCGCGATGATCCTAACGCCATTCGAAAATCACTAGGGCCCTGAATATATTATTATTTTTATGACAACACTGCTGGGAAATTGAGAAATACACTACGCTCGCCCGCTGAATTATGTTGGCACGCATGTCATTAGGGAATTTTTGCGTAGTGATGTTGCTCCGACTGAATTTTTAAAAGATAACGACATAATTTTGTCAAAGTACAACTTGTTTTCTGAATCTCAAGATTTATACGAGGTTTTTAACGCATGTATTTTGCTTACACTGTTTTTGATTCAACTTTTTAAGTCATTTTTAGGATTCCGTAGGCAGCCAATAACGGAAAGTTGTCTGTTTTTCTGTCTGCAGGCTGTATCTCATAAACGACAATATTTTTGAGAATTTTTATCTGCCTGCTGTCTATCTGTTTTGTACTCGCTAATCTCTGAAACGGTCCAGCCGTTTTTTTCACTTTTTCACTTTCACTGGTAGACAGTTGATGTAATAAGGAATGGCTTAAGCTACTTTTATTTTAGAATTTTATTTTAGACATGTATACATTAAAATAATTATACATACATACTCTGCAATTTTATTTTTTTGTATGGATGTATAGATAGAGTGTAAAAATAAGTAAAAGCAACGACAAATCAGATACATAACAATTATTCGTCTTGTGTCAACAAAGAATCCTCCGCATCCTGTCTTAGCACCCCATAGATTCAGACGAACAAATGGATTGTTTCTCAATAGCAAAACAAAATTTATAGTTCGCCCGCGAATATTTCGAGCCTTTTTTACCGTGGGGGCTCTTTCCACTCTCGATTTTCGATTTATAGCTAACTTATGCCCGGTATAATCGTGATTTTAATGCTGCATGTGATTTATTGATGGCGCGGGATTGCTTTTCGAAATTTGATATCTCAATAGAGTTTATGATGCCCTGGTGTGGTGATCGAAATTGACATTTGTTTTTGAGTGACACGCCATTTGTTTGCATTTCAAATATACATAGAATCCTAGGTAGTTTGTGGTACGCGCTTCGGATTTCCATTTCGGTAGTCCAGTTCGAGCATGTATCGATGAGTTTTTCTAACTTAATTACATTTTCTGAGTCATGACAAGTCCGTCGCCACCTGTCACATCATGAGGCCTAATATCATCGGCTAATCGATGGTGCATATGTACTTATCTCTGCCCAGCACTTCGGGAATATGGGCCTAAAGATATAGATGATATGGTTACAGAAATATATTTTAATATTAATTACATTCATTACGATATCTTCAGTACATCATCACTACATATTAAACAAAGCCACTTCTCTGTCTGTCCCAATGTATGCTTAAAACTTTAAAACTAAGCTACGGATTTTGATGCGGTTTTTTTTAATAGATGGAATGATTCAAGAGGAAGTTTTTTATGTATATAACATGTATAGTATACCTGTGCGAAGCCGGGGCGGGTCACTTGTAAATTTATAAATTTTAAAAATGTTGTATCTCCCCTTTCGTAATATATTTTTTAATTTACGTTCTTACTTTTTTTATGATAAGTTTTCAACGCGAAAATGTTATAAGCCATATTTTGGTTCGAATTTGAGTATCAACAAAATCAAAAGCCAGGAACACTTACGCTTAAGAAAAAAAGCAACCATTTAATTAACCACGACAAAAACACAAATAAGCCACACATCTAAGAATCTTTATTTTTTCAAAACTCAAACAAAATGTTGAGTTGATTGATGTATTCAAAACTCAAATATGATAAGGGCAAAAACTTTCCTAACCACGAGCCAAGTTTCAAAATTAAAAATAATTGTACGGCGTTTACAAAAACGCCGGTCCCGGTATAAATTTGACAAATCCCGTTACCTGGCCGCCGGCCCGGGCCGACTTTATCATTTTCCTGTTTTTGTGTACCCCGTAATAGGCATCATAAATTTTTGATAATGTTTTTTCGATTTTGGACGCGACGCGGCCGCATGTTGACGAAAAACTTGGGTAAAAACATTTCTTGTTTTATCGATGTAACGGTTTCGAAGGTGTGACGCACTTACACAAGTAGCCAAGAATGTGGTTTTAGATCAAATACATATTGTCACGCCTGTATCTCTGTAGCGGTAGACTAGGGTACATACTTATGCTTTTCCCCGTGTTAGTCCGGGTCCCCTGTCTAGAATAGACCATCTGCCTGTCTGCCAGGCAGCTCGTAAGAGGTGAGCATAGGTTATTTGGGTCACTTCCAACATGACCACTGATGGTAGAGTGCTGTGCAGCAACTAGCCCAGGTAGGGATTCCTGCCGCCATAATGACACTTTGATATATGGTGGTGATGGGTAGCCGGTAGACTTGCACATATGATCCAACAGCCCGATCATAGACAATAACGCATTTACAGCGTCTATGGTGTCTATAGGCCACGGTAGTCTCTTACAATTGTTAGCAGCATCATCATATAATAATGTGAAATGCTCGCGACTTCGTCCACGTTTTTATTCAAGTATTTTATACATTTCTAAAGTAAAAGTAGCCTAAGCTATTCCTTATTAAATCAACTATCTGCCAGTGAAAGTTACGTCAAAATCGGTACAGCTATTTCAATAATTGTCGAGTACAAACAAACGGATAGACAAAAATTCTAAAAAATACTGTTTTGTATACATACCTACATACCTAATATGAATTTAGTAAAAAACTTTAATATTACATACAGACACTCCAATTTTATTTATTTGTATACGTATTAAACGTAGAAACAAGTAAAGATAATATAGAACAGTCCAGACCACCGCGGCACCAATCACAAGACACGTTATGCTTTGTAAACATCCTGTATATCCATAAATATATTCCATCATCTCACATTAGCTATCGACAATGCCAAATGCATTTAATTGTAATAACAAACGAATAGACCTCCCTATATACGGAGGCTTAGGCTGTGTACATATTCACGTCTATTTTGTTTTTGTAAAATATGTACGTCTTTTTGAGAAACTCCGAAACAGACCATAGTGTATTTATACTTGCCTGTTTTAAGGTATACCTAAAAGGTAAAAATCAAAACCTATTATTATTATTACTCTTCTATCCATCTGTTTTTCTGTCTGTCACCAGGCTGAATCTAATGATGTTAATTTATAAACAAATACTATAATATAGAATTAAATTAATAGTTAAAGGAGGTCCCATCGAACGCCCGACCAATGTACTTATGTCGCTATCCATATTATTTGGATCGCGGTAAAGGCAAAGAGAAAAAAATCTAGCTACGTTTTCACTTCCAAATAAATAATTAAAACGAATAGATGAAGTAGTTCGTGGGTCAAACGTGATTGTATTATCGTATATATGCTACGGAACTTTGTGTGCGCAAGTCCAACTCGCACTTGGTTACACTATTTTTACTGATATTTAGCTATATGTGTGTATGCGCCCTAATATTGACAGCTAGTTTACGTTACTGAGCCAACGATGAATAGTGCTATATTTGTCTCTGCTACAACTTATCGCTTCCTAAAATATGACAGCTGTTATATAAATATACTAGATTATACCGATACTGACAGGTTGACTGACTTGCCACCATCACATGAGACTTAATATCGTCGGTTAACCGTGGGTGCTTATTAAAGTGACCAAATTCAAAAACGCAATTTGTGATAAATGAGCAAGAAAGTTTTCAAAACTTATTATATTGAATACAACTTGATATATCTCTTTCGTGTTCGCAAACGATTATGATATATATATTATACGAAATGGCAAAATCGAGTATTACATAAATGTTGAGTTAAGTCACTTTAATCCTAAGCGTGCGATATGTACTTACATTAGCACGAATATAAGCGTTTAATAATAGGGGGACACATATATATCTTCAAGCCAAATCCCTTGGGTGATATCAGACAGTATCCAGTGCCAAACGTCACGACCCCTGTATACTTGCCTAGCTTCCTCCAAATTCATATCATACAAATACTTGACATCCTCAGATACTACAAAAGGATTTAAGAATTTAATATATGTATTATAATTTATATCTTACGTTAATTCACTTCAGGTGGTAAAGAAATAGCGACCCACGTAATCTAGAATAGAATAGAAAATATTTAATTGCACAAAGACTTTACAAGCGATTCTTGTGACTCATCTATATCACTATATAGTATAAAACAAAATCGCTTTCTCTGTCTGTCCCTATGTATACTTAAATCTTTAAAACTACACAACGGATTTAAATGCGGTTTTCTTTAACAGATAGAGTGATTCAAGAGGATGGTATTTATGTATATAAGATGTATAATATACCCGTGTAAAGCCGGGGCGGGTCGCTAGTAATTCTGTAATTTATCCACCGGATCGGAACGCGGCAACTCACTGAGAACCACCGAAAGAAACTCAGCGGGCTTATCGTTTTTCTTATTTTCTTAATACATACATTCTACAACAATAAGAGATTAATTGAGGAGCAATCAATCCCAAGCATTTTTAGAATCTATATATTCTGCAATATTATAATAAATAACCTTTTATATAATTTAGATTTAATTTTTATATTTATTTAAAGGTAGATGTTTTTATGGCAAGTTTATTGTGACCTATGATAAAATAGGCTTGTTCCGATACGTTTTATTATACTTAAGACTTCATCCCGAGAAAGAAGCGAGATTATTGTTTTACGATGCCATAAAAGACGCATAAGGGGTAATTCTCTATAAAACCCACACTTCCCATACAAGTACTTGTATGATTTACCAGTTTTATGTTCTGGTTTATCAAATGTGTTTTTGTCCCAATTAGTGGCTAGCGGTTGTATACCGTGCTGGAGTAGTCAGGTTATGGATATCTAGCAGTGAAAGGAAATAGACTAAAATGATACATACATATCCTCACGCACGACCCCTTGCAAGATAGGCAGATTGTCTCTCAGTGCCAATAAGGAATAAGCATGCTTTTTTTTAACAATACTTCAAGTAATTATATAAATTAAAAAAATATAATACATGCAAGATAGTGATAAAAAAAATCTAACCTATCATAATTTTCGGATGATTTAAACACCGCCCGTTTAGCGCATTATTTGTGACGTCACCGTCCACCCGTCCTCTGAGAAGTGAGAACAACAATTAATAGTATTGTCCCTGTGTGTGAAAATTTTCATATTATGCCCAAAGATGCAAAAATAAGTATATACGAATATCAATTGTCATGGCGTCGCGTTTTCGAAATTTGCGAGAGAATTTCAAAAATACTAGTTTTAAAGAATTTTTTTAAAATAATGTCTTGAATATTGGCAAAAATATTTATGTGTATATATTTCTTCAGCAATAAATATTACATGTTATTTTTTGGGCCATATCTAAATCATATACATATCGCCTGTTGTTACGATTCTATACATATACATAGCTTCATCCACAGTCATTTCTCTCTTCATACGAACACGACGGTTTTGGAGACTCTTGCATTTACATACATACATACATACTTATCTTCACGCCAGGTCTCTTGCGGAGTAGGCAGAGAGCACCAAGTGCCAAGTGTCACGATCCCTGCACACTTGCTCAGCTTCCTCCATGTTCATTAATCTCTTCATTCAAACACGCCGGTTTCGGAGAATTTTGACACCACCCTCGGATAATTTAGAAATAAAATGGACTCTTGAATTTAGTCGTGGAATGTCAACTTAGGTCGCTACCGGGTATATACCACCATGCCGCTTTTGGAGACTTACATACATACATACATATTTATCTTCACGCCAGGTCCCTTGCGGAGTGGGCAGCAACTCCCAAGAGTCGCGATCCCTGCACACTTGCTCAGCTTCCTCCATGTTCATTAATGTGTTCATTCAAACACGCCGGTTTCGAAAACTTTTGACACAACCCTGGGATAACTTGGTATATGCAGCCTTCCACATCCGCATTTTATATCTTTATTATATCACATCAAGACTATTAGTTAGACAAACATACTGTAGATATTAGATGTACCTATTTACCTTATGATGTAGGGTTTATTTGGGTTTTTAGTTAATTCTTTATTGTACACAGAACAACATAACAAAAACAATCACTTAAATATATTACAGTACAAAGGGTGAGCTTATCATCTACAAAAGAGATTTCTGCCAGCTAACCCGTAAAAACACATAAAAAATACAGAAAAATGTAAATTTGGTGTACAATCAAGTTTAGAAGACATTTTGGAAAGACATATTTACAGTCAGAACCCAGTCATTTTAGAGAGCGAATAAAGAAGTACCTAACTTAAAAGTTATAGTTGGTAACAAATTAGTTATATGCCCAGATTCGATTCCTGGGCAACATATTCTATGAGTTTTTTCAGTTTATCAGAAAAACATAACATTTTGTGCCTAATATGGCGACGGAAATGCCACCTATCATATTTTGGGTCCTAATCCTATTGTAAGTGCATAAGTATTTACCTCTATCTACTACTTCGGGGATATTTTTTTAATTTTTAATGGAATCCAACAAAAGTAAGGATTTTCTAAAAAAAAGATTTGTAATACTCATGTACTATCAAAACTGAGATGGTCAAAGCTTGAAAAAACCCTCGATAAGACCAGAAACAAAAAATAATATTTAATAGTGATAGCACTAATAGTAATGGCAGATTTCTTTGAAACTTAACCTATAAGCATCGGTTATAAGCAGCTTTTCATCAAAATGGCCGCTGTAACCGAATATATCTTTAGGTAAACATTTATTATTAACATGTCGGTGTATATCATAATAACGCGGACACGGACAATGGTGGGTTATGCCTTCGAGAAGAACGGGTGACGTATCAATTTCACGGGGAAAACGATGCTATCGAGGAATCGTGTCTCCTCGTTCGGTTTTTATTTATTATCGCGTACAGATGGTAATGTTGGCTGTTTACAAATATATGTTTTGGCCACTTGGAAGTGATATAAATAAAAATGAATTTCATTCGACGTTTAAATTCGTTCGAATTTCAAAATTGAAATAAAAAGTTGTTCAGACTTTTTTAGTGCTGAATATCACAGTCATAGTCACAATATGGTTGATAATTTGAAATAAATTACAAAAAATATATATAATTATATTCACACAAATATATATACACAAAAATATCTATACAAAATATTTTAAATGTCAATTTTGAAAATAGAGCTAAACTCCATGATAAAACAGGCATAATAAAGTTGCCTATGTGTTTGCTTATTGTAGCCAACGTTTTTATTTATTTAGAATACCTACTATTTGTCTTAAGTATAATGAATATCATTTATATTAATTTGAAAATGTTGAGGAATAATATTTTTATTCCTCAACGTTGGCCTTACATCGACCAGGGATTCAAACTCGTGAATAATTTACGTGCTATTTGTGGCATTTGAGTAACATGAAAAAGGACAAATCTAATGAGAACATTATTTTGCAGCTGCTAGAAAAAAAAATATTTTTATATATTTGCACAATTTATGATATCCTAGTAATCATATCAATATTGACTCTTTTTTTCACTTCAATCGACAAAACTTATTTATCGCATTTAATTAGATCTTATAATCTTAATGATCTTCATTAAAATATATATATACCAAAATAAAGTATTAAAGGAATTAGATGAAACTCATAAAAACTCTTAAAGATGCTTCTTCCTCGAAATGTTCGAAGTCCCGATAAGATTTAACTGTATCTTTCAATGGGCTTCTTTATTATTATTTACTTTTGTCTTTAATTGGTTATCGTCTAAAATATTTGCTAATTTACCAATTATTCCAATTATACAAACATCCGTACCTGAATTAAAATGGTTGATTGTCCCTCGGATTATCTCTAAAAGACCTGAACTTTTAAAGGGAGTTTTATTTAAATTCACATACAAAACGAACCCGAACTTCATTAGGATAGCTTTAGCTAATTCGATTTGTCTCATTGTGTTTTGTTTGTTCCAGCATCCGTACCCTTCAGAGGATCAGAAGAAGCAATTGGCACAAGATACAGGGTTAACAATACTACAAGTAAATAATTGGTGAGTACATATTATTATACATTTTCTATCACACCTATATAAATAAATAAAATTGGAGTATTTGTAAGTTCTATGTAATATTAAAATAACCGCTTTTTACAAAATGCATTTGTATGTTTACAAGATACATATATCAAAACACATATTTTTTTATTTTTGTCTGTCTGTCTGTATGTATGTCTGTCTATTTGTACCCGCTGTTCTGAAACGGTTGGACCTATTTTGATGGCACTTTCACAGGCCGACAGATAATGTAATAAGGAACGGCTTAGGCTAGATTTTAGAATTTTATTTAGGAAAGGTATAACATAATTTACTAAAAACGCTAACGAAGTCGCGGGCACAGCTAGTAATTATTATAATTATTTATTATTTTCTAATGGCGGAAAACTTATGCTTCATAGCAGGAAATTACAGATTCAGATGAATTTTTTAACAAAAGAGGAGACTTTCCTTTGTTTCTTGATAACAACGCAAATGTTTTCAGTGTCTCCGTACTATCTATGGACCTTAGAACCCTTTTAAGGCCTACTGATCTCAATAGCATAGACAGTAAAGGTACAAACTATCACTGATAAATGGACTATTGAAGAAATTTAGGGGTTCAGAATCTCTGTCAAAATTACCCGTTTAAAGGAACTGATAACTTCGAAAGCAATGCGAGTTTCTAGATCTTAAAATTCAATTTTACTTGAAATACATATAATGTATGAGATATTTGCAATTATTTTGAAATTTGACTTTGGATCATTACAATAGAAAATATTTTATTTCACATGCACCATACAAGCGGTTCTTGTGACGCGTCTATATAATTCTAAAATTTACCACCGGATCGGAACGCGGCCACTCACTGAGAACCGCAGAAGAA
>DVZL01000160.1:0-27990 GCA_018236625.1 Lasaia peninsularis
TATATATATAAACAAATGCTGACGCTGGAACTTTACCAGAAGTTTTGTGGGAACACTGATATCACATATATTAATTACCACAGATGCACATTATCAAACGTTTTAGGATAAAAATCCTACCATTTTCACAAATAGGTAAAACACTAATAAAAACACAATTTTTGAAAAGTAATATCTCACGATGATCCGCTCTATTCCGCGTCTGCGCCAAATCTCCGATGATTTTTATTAATCAATTGTCCTCTAGGACCTTTGATTTGACCACGCTGCCTCTTCTGCCGTAAAATTATGTCAGGATCTTAGGTAAAAAAGTGGCATCGTTACCTAAGCTCATCGAGTGAGATTGTCGGCATCGAGAAATTGAATAAGTAGTCTTATTTTGATTTGATTGCCTAAACAAAAGCACCGCTTGCACAAGTCTGTAGGCGACAGGTACCTATTACTTAGCATATTGATTATAGTTATACAAAAAGTAGCTTAAAAAGCCTCTAATTTGTTTTTTTACAGTGTATCATAGAGCTGAATGTAGTTTATAATTAGTGAAATGATCAAACCAAAGGTAAAAAATAAAACACAAAAATACATAATAAATTTTCAAACAGCGTATATTGTAGAAATAAAAAAATACGTTACAAATAAACTCTTTTAAGCTAAAAATAACCTTATCACTAAACATACCAGGCAGCTGGCAACATTTGTGACGTAGGGAGGTCAGTGTGACCAACAGGAAATAAAAAGAGCTGTTTAAAACTAATATTTTATTGAAATACAAATACAATGCGTATGCTGGTGTCCATAATTTAATAGATTACAAATTACCCTTAATAATTACTCATAAGTATGACTTCAACCGGCCGCCATTTGTTTTTCTTTTTTTAATATATATGATAATTATTACGTAAGGTAAACAATTTGAATTTATGACAAATCTCGTTATGATTTTTACCTATTTTGTTTTAGTTTTTATAATTCATTTGTCTTTTGTCATTTTTATTGCGTGAAAGCAACAAATTGAATCTTTGAAATATGATTTTTTTTTAAAATATAGTACGTCGCGTTCACACCTACTTCTAAAAATCTAAACACGATAAAATATTAATTCACTGTTTTTTTATATTATGTACAAATGTATGGTTAAATTCCGTTTTTTTATTATTAAAAGCCATAATTCATTTAAAATAAATATACAATGAGATTTGTTTGTCAAATTTAAATCCGAATAAAAATACGAGTACCTAGCATCTAGCGCAATAAAACTATCACAAATTTAAAATGCATTTTTTGTACTGGAATCTAAAATATTCAAAACTGCTGAAAATAAAATGATAGCATGGTAAGATGTATCAAAAATATAAACAAAAGACTCTTACTTTTGAGATAAAATGTTAATTTTAAACATCACTGAAATATTTGTCAATTTTAGATGTTTAAAAAGTTGGAAAAATAAATTTATTTAATCTCCAAAATCATTATAATAATTGCAAATTATTATATTACAAAAAATATAATGTAAAGCGAGTTCCTTTTACACTGATATTTTTTATTTTCGGATGCACAAAAGTTTTGTATTTATTTTAATACCAGTTAATATATAGTTATTTAAAATCACTGAAATGGCTTAAATTTTGTCAGGTTAGTAAATAACAATAATAAATAAAAAATAGTTGTTCAAATTTATGTACAAAAACTTTTTAACTAGATAAAACCCACTGGAACTTTTTGTATTCCTAGCCAAAGAACTTATCGAAACGAAAAATAAGTCGGAAAATCAAATTTGTGTAATTTAGTTTAAAGAGAGCTTTGTTAACTTATTTAACACTCGTCTTAAATAGAATATTTAAAAAATTGCACCATTAAAACCTAATGACAGCCGGTTTTTAGCCTTTTAACATACAATAAAAAATCAACTTGTCATTTTAACAACTCTAGACTAACTCTAGGTAATGTCAAATTGAAGGCTCAAGTAAACCAACAAAAGCGTTTAAAAACTGAGCCTGTGTTCTTAATTTGTGTAGTGTCAAGTTATTCCAAAATAGCCAGATTGAAAGGCGGTATTTTAAATATGGCAAATTATGAGGTATTAGATTTGAATTTTCGAGCCGCTATTTTGAAATAACCGTCGGGAAAGGCTGAACAAAAAAAATAATTTAAAAAATCTACGAAACAAGGGCTAGCAGATAAATTCTTAACGTTACATTCATAGAGTGCTATATATTATATTATTTTTTCGATCACCGCCGCCATTTTTAAAACTGTGCTTCGATTGGCGGGAAAGTGAACGATTGTAAAAGCACGAACGGCGCGGGGGACTCCCCTAACACGAAAGCATTACATGCCATTATAATTAAAGAATGCACCAACCTCGGCTCACGATTTTGATCGAAAAGTGTTGCCATATACTTTTTTCAATATTTTACAATTCTTTAAATTTAGTCACTTTTGTATTTGTTTTAAATTTTTATGTCATCGACTGAATATAAATAAAATATCAGCCACACACAAAACAACACTTACGTTCAAAACGCGCGAACTACACGGAAATTAATAAAAATATATCAACGATATTAAATACTTTCACTATATCCTGATAAAATAAGATATATATTTGTTAATTTTTGATTCTGTACGCCTCAGTGAAATTAACATTTGTCAAGTCATCATATCTTGACTTAAATACTATTTCAAATTGTCAAAATTTAGTCAAAATATTAAAAATATTTCACGCAAAAAACCTAATCAAAATTTAAGATAATTCTGGCACTGACATGATTTTCAAAATAAATAGATATTACGTCACTGCAATTCTTAAGCCATTGCAAATTTTATCAGGATGAAGTGAAACGGGAAGGACGCCTGGCAAGTTACAAAAGGGATAATGTCAAATAAATAAAATATTGCGTCCACAATATCTAAGCTAAACACTTTGAATGCTCATATAAATACTCAATGTACTTTTCTGAGTGTCAGTAATGGTTTTTCAAACACTCAAAAGGTTTATCCTAAATCTAAGAATATTTTAAACTTAGTCTAAGTTAAGAGCACTCATATGACCACTCAAAAAATGTGATTTGCCATACTATTCTATAAATATAATATTTTTTATGTCAATATAAAAAAATGTCAATAACATTGAACATGTAAACACGTAAAATAAATTAATTTTATTCTACCAACATTTGGTATTTTGTAACAATTTTTTTTGTATATATTTAAATAATATCAAAGTTGTGTCAATATTATATTATAATATGTAGACACATCATACGAAGAAATATTGCTCAATATTAAACCAATATAACGCCCATTTTCCTCCATAATATTTATCGACTAAACACCATAACAAATATTGATACGTCACAAGAGCAAAAAAGTAAAATAAAAAAAATACAAATTATATCATTTCCAAATTACAAATTTTTGTCATGAATATTTTAAAATATTTTTAAAATACGCTATTTATTACTGTAATGTCGATTTTGTGATGAGCAAAGTCAAAGGTAGAATAAAATCAACAAAAAAAATTGAAATATCGCCACAAATTGTGTATCATCGCCAAAACGTAGCGAATTTAATAATTTTATTTTATTTTGAATTCATTATAATATAGAACGTTGGCAAATCGCATTAACATCGCCGTAAATCGCCAAATATCGCCAATAGGTGGGTAAAACGCATTTGATCCCGAATCTTCACAAGAGTAAGCTGTACTAGATGTCCTTATCATTAATTGAAAGCGATGGCAGTGATAGTATTGAGTTTTATCTGTCAACAAAATAATTCAATTATATTTCGTATTCAGTTTTATCTGTTGCCAAAATAATTCAATTATATTTCGTATTAAGTTTTATCTGACAACAAAACAATTTAACTAAATTTCATATTGAGTTTTATCTGACAACAAAATAATTTAACTAAATTTCAAATTGAGTTTTATTTGACAACAAAATAATTCAATTATATTTCATCATTTGGAGTAGGTCGCAATCAAGCTAACGGTTTTAATAGGCTTGGATGATTAGATATTCTATGTTTTAAGTTGTTGGCGTTTGATAATACTTTCAAATATTCATATTTTTAATTGAAAAATTCCCGTACTGTTTCACATACCACATAATTGGAATATTATTTTTTAAACACGTTGAGTAACTTAAATTTTAGAACTGATGATGCTGTAATAAACAATCGGACAAGTGCGAGAAGGGCTCGCTTACGACGTTTCCGTACCATCCAATATCACGTTTGTTGTATGGCAGCAACCTTTGTATATTTATTTTATTCTAATTTAAATTTTTTTTTTGTGAAAATCTGTGAAAATTTCAACCGCCAACTGTCGCGATTTATTTAGACATACTTCCTGGTGACAGACAGACAGGAAAGCGGAGTCTTAGTAATAGGGTTCCATTTTAGACTTTGGGTACGGAACCCTAAAAACCGTAACCGATAGGCCGTTTCAAAAATAATATTTCTATTATAAGTTACTAGCGACCTGTATAGTTAGTTGTAGTACACTATACATTTATATACATACAAACCTTCCTCTTGAATCACTCTATCTATTCAAAAAACCGCATCAAAATCCGTTGCTTAGTTTTAAAAATTTAAGCATACATAAAAATTTAGACAAAAAAAATTCGTTTTATAATATGTAGTGATGTACTGATACATAATAATATGGTACAAGTGTTTTTCATTTAAAGATATTAAGCTTTAAACTTTTCAGACTGCAAAAACCCTACTTTATTTTCATTACATTATATTATGTTCTATATAAAACCTTTATTGTTTTTGTTTACATTTCAAAAAGCGTTCAACCAATCGTCATAACATTTAATATGGGACTGCCACTGAAGTACAGCCTATCTTACCAATTAAGAATAATCATAGATCGTCTGTAAATTAGAGTAATTTCGTAACACACATACAAACATAGAGCTAAATTGAGAACCTCCAATTTTTAAAGCCAGTCATAAGCAGTATACACATATAGTATGTGTACACCGTATATATATAGTAATATGGTAACAGAAGTGAGTCCTACTACCTCTAGGCGGGCTGGGGGGTGTTTGACTTCTCCTTCTTTTTCTCTTTCTTCTTCTTGAGGAAAGATGGCGTTCGGAGTCCCTTCTTCTTCTTTTTATCTTTCTTGGGCGAGTCCTCCGTCGATACCTCCTTAGACGGCGAGCCCTAGAATATTTTTTTTATATTTATCAGCCCTAGAATATTTTTTATACATAAAAAAACACATATGTACGTGCCAACTTCACGCCAGGTACCTTGCGGGTATAGGCAGAGTATCGAGTGCCAAGTGTAGCATTCATTACTCGCTTCAATTTAAACTGAGAATAAGCAATGTGCCAGCTATTATTCCACAACCTTCGATAGACAACGCATCATAATTTCTTTTATAACACCTGCATTCCATCAGGCATACCATTCCAGGTAAGATTTTATCTCACATGTAGATGTCAAAATGTTAAAAACAAACGACATACGTAAGGTACGAGCTGATGAGCTTCGAAGTCTTAACACGCTGGGAAATGCTAGTCGAACTCGCGCACGAATAGTGCCGTACCATTATCTCCATTATTTCCGTACCATTATTTACTCATATCTTATACATATATTAGTATCGTATAGAAAGGGCAAAAATTTCCACGTTTCTTGTATGGAAGCATCCATTAAAAAAAAGTAACTTCACGCCTATTATCCCCGAAGTGGTAGGCAGAGGTGTGCTAGTATATCCACGACTCGTAAGTCCAGTAGATATGCTAGAAACACACCCACGATTAGCCAATGCACTAGGGCCCTGATGTGATAGGTGGCAAGCCTATCGCCACTTCGGGCACATTCCAATCCCGGGCAATTTAATGTTTTACTCAGAAAAATCTGAAAAATATTTTAAGTCTAGATGTAGTCTAGTGAAGTATTATAGATGAGCCACAATCTAAGTTATAAAAACCGCGGTATATTAAGTTCGTCTATCAACGGCTTCACACGGGTTATTTTATATAACAAAATTAAAACCTAACCTCTTTACTGCTGTGTGAAAACGTGCTCTGATGAGCGTCAGAGTGATCTCCGTTGACGGTGTGCTCGCCTGCAAGTAGATAACTCATTTTTAATATTTTTTGTCCATGTTGGTCCAGATTCCTTATACCTATAGAATAGTCAATAGACCATCTGCCTCCCTACCAGGCACCTCATAAGAGGTGGTACATTGCTATGCAGCAACTCGCCCAGGTAGCGATCCACCTTTACCTATTTCTGCCGCCATAATGATATTGTCGTGTTCCGCTCCGGAGGGGAGGGTAGCCGGCAGACTTGCACATGCGGTCTAACAGCAAGACCAACATCTACGGTGTCTATAGGTCTCGGTGATGTCTCTTACCATCAGAAAACCTGTGCGCTTGTTCGTTGTCTTATCCTATAAAAAATATTGAGTAAAATGGTTTAACCACAGTAAAACTGCAAAATACCGACTTCAAATTCAATATCGTTTTGTCGAAATATTTTAATGATTCTTATTTAAAAAAAAATTAAACAAGACCTATGAAATATAACTTAAATATGGAGTACTGTAAAAATGTAAAAAATATAGACAAATTGAGAATATCCTTCTTTTTTGAAGTCATTGCAGTGTCTCTTTCAGGAATCAAACCTGAGATTTGTAATCGTTGAGTTGTACATTATATAGCATCATAAAAATTGTTGGCAGCGGTTTTGTTGTAGTTTTTAAAACCATTCCAGCAATCGAGGTAAAATGTAGCCTAATTTGATTTCAAATCTTTCAATGTATCTATATCATCAAAATCGAATCAGCGGTTTAGTGTTGAAAGCCTTCACCTTTAAATCTAGATTTTATTCACATAAAAACTATTTTAAAACAAAATTCTATACATTTTGAATTAAAACCTTTACGCGTAATTACGTAAAATTAAGAGATTTTACGCAGCTCCAATTACGCTTGTTCGAGTGTAGTTAAAAAAGCATTGCGTGCTCCGCGCCACCAAAAGCACATGCTTTGCAAAAATAAAGCAAGCAAGACTTACCTCTTTTGTGCAAAATAAAACTGCTCTCCCGAAAGGAAACAGAAGCTGCGCATGCGAGTTATAAAATCTATTAAGGATGAGCTCTACCGGGCGTAAAAATTCTTAATATTTTTTTAAGACAAATAAATCCAGATCTCAAAACCGATCCCTATTTAAGTACAGTAGAGTTACGAGAGCCTCGGTGGCCTAGTGGTACGCGCTTCGGACTTCCATTCCGATAGTCCAGGTTCTAACCCCGTCATGTACAAATGAGTTTTTCTAACTTATGTACATTTTCTAAGTGCTCTTACAGTGTAGAAAAACATTGTGAGGAAACCCGGGATTTGTGTCCGATATGACGACGGACTTGCCACCTGTCACATTATGTCACAATATATCTAAACTTTCGGGGATAAGTTCGGACGTGACAATATTTTTTTTATTATATGCAATAACTTCAAAACAACCGTTAAAATAGATAAGGTTTCGTAGGTCTCAAACGGGCTATGCACTTTTAACACTAAAGTGAACAAAATAGAGTTGATATTTGATCGTCTTTCAAAGTATTTTAAGAATTTTCACGCTTGGTCCGATCTGAGATTATGCCATTGTTTATAAGAGAAAGACTAATTCTCTTAAAATCGATGATAGTAAAACAACGCATGCATATTTTCGTCATGCTAAATCTAGTGATGATAAATTAAAGCCATTAATATAAATTAGTCATTCTCCACGATTGATACATAGCTCTAGATTACCTGATGCTAAATAAAAGCCCGAAAATCCAAAAAATAATGATATAAAAGAGGAGATATTTCATTTAACTCAGTATCAGATAACCAGTAAAAATATAAATTACTTCATCAAAATTCTGACAAAGTTTACAAATATTATATTCACTAAAGGAGTCTCAGATGTTTTGTTTGCTTCAAGGACAAGTTTACAAAGATTTTTTTTCGAAAAAAAAAAACTTGTGTTAAAAAAATGAGACTATCTTCGTGATGAATGTTAAAAAAACATAATATATAAATAAAAATCAAAACAATCTTAAATTATATATTAGCCAACATACACAAACACACATCCACAAGACAATAAAAGCTTCAAATAATAGGCAAGTTAGCAAACCGCTTCATTTTAAATAAACATAAACAAATGCTCAGAAAAAATACTACTGTTAGCTATATTTTAATTATATAATTGATATGTAGCTATAAAAAATTGTAATATTTTTTCTTTTCATATTTTTACTAATAATAAAAAAACGAAGCAGTTCACAAGTTATAAAATTTATTGAATACCTTTATGAAAATTTCATTTAAATTATAAGCTATTTTCATGCAATTGATAAGTGTGCGCCTTATTTCACTTTAAAATTAAGATTTTTTATTGATTTTACATTTAATTGATAAATGTATATTTTCCTATTACAAGTGATAATAGAAAAATATAAATTAATCTGTTCATTTAATTTTAAAGTTAAACCAAAAGTGATGACAAACCATTGAGAAACACCGTGTTAGTTACAGGCACAGATATGGTATCAAAGTTTTAATACATTATTTTTAGTACAGTAGTAGTTACATTTCTAACAATGATCTGTCCACAATTTCAAGATCTATCTCACTCTTATAGAGACGGTTGAAAGCTCACCAAACCAAAATGAAAGGTTAGCCAAGTACCCTAGAGTAAGTTAGCAATACTATGTATTTAGGACAGGTCTTTGATCAGATTGTAATCACCAGATAGTATCTTAAGCTTCATAATTAAAACCGCTACTGAAATAGCGAAAATAGAAGCCAAATCATTTATATTTTTAAAGACTCAAAAAATAAATCAATTTCTCTTTAATGTTAAATATATAGTGCAAATAAATTTCAACAAAAAATATTTTTTTATCATTTAACATCAAATCATAATTAATGAATATTAATATTATCATCGTTACTGGCAATGTGATCTATCAGCAAAGTCCCTTCTGTTATGGCTACTATGTTTTTAGCTCTGAATATTTAAAATAAAAAATACTTTTTTTAAAACTAATATTCCCTAAAAATTGATATTACCACAAAAAATAAAAAAAAAAACAAAGCATGCATTAACATACATTAAATGAAAAATATATAAAAAAAATAATCAGACATTATAATTATTATTAAAATGTACAATCATAAACTAGCTATTAATGAAAGTAAACCTCTCCATACAAAATTATATTTGAAAAACAATATGAAAGTTCTTTTATAAATACCAATATATTACCAATAAAACGATTATGCGAGTAAAAATAAAAACAATTATTAATGACTTTACCCAAAAACAACCTGTTATAATTTATTCTTATCAAAATTATTGTCTACTCCATTCCATAGCCTCAATGTGACAACTTAAAGCAATATTTTAATAAATGTATGTGTCAACGCAAAAAAGACAACCTTAATGCTCACACAATAAAGTCGCAGTTTGACGAAAATTGTTACAAATTATAAAAAATCCTCGGATTTAATATTTTATTCATCTTCTATGTATCTCACCTCTTCCAAGTGTAAGTTTAACTTCACTTATATTTCAGCTTAACATTTTCCAACTCACTAAAATCAAAACTTTCGGATAATCTAAACTTAGATATTATTTTATAAAATATCGTGTGCTCGAACGGGGGCCAACTTGAATACAATCTTTTCGACGGTTTTGCGTAGCGTGAATCAAAAAGACGATCTTTTAAATCGAGAGAGTTAGAAAACTCAGATTGACAGGTGTCATAGGCACTAGAACTTGGTGCGTATTCTAATGAACTTTCACAATCATTAGAAAGAATAGAGCTTCTTTTAATTTTCCTTTTAAAAACATTTCTGTTGAGTTTGTTTTTCGGTTTCTTAGTAAAATCTACAACAAAAAAACTAGGTAGTTTATTTTCAGAAAACTTCGCATTCGTTTTTAATGTTCGTGGTTCATAAGGTAAGGCATCATCAAACGAAACCCAATATTTGATACCACCGCTATGTTCTGTTTGTGACATAGTAATAACTTGGGGCTTTTTAATAAATGGTGATTCAAATCTAAACCTTGAACTTTCGTTCAATGTTTCATTAGTACGTTTAATAGGAGATTCTGCGCATACCTCAAAAAAAACACTGCTCTGCGAAACTGAATCATCGGTTTGATTAATTTCAACAAAAGCTGTATTCATTTCATCTTTGTGTTTCGAAAATGTTTGATCTGTTACTTCATCATTTTCAACGTCAGAATTACTTAGGATATCTTCCATAACACCACTCACTAGATGTATGTTTTTGTTAAATACTGTATTAGCATTTGATAAATACTCAAACTCATCACAAAGTTCAAATTGATCATCGAAATTACCATGTTCCGTATAACTGTTATCAGATGATGTTGAATTTAGTTCAACATTGCAAAAAATACCTCCAGATAAAATTGTTTCTACACTATAAGGACAGTTTTCTGAAGCCACATGAACTTTTTCAGTTTTTTTATGTGACTCTGATTTTTCTTCATTTTTACATATATTCGCTTCATAAAGTAACTCAGGGGCTGTAGTAAATATTATATCCTCAACATCAACTACAGTAAATACTTTTTTACTGTCTTTTTTAGTTTTTGATTTGTTACTACTTATATAAAAAACTGCATTAAATAAGTAATATAATATAGCTTCAACCACTTTGTTAGGTTCATTTAAATGTGAATTACTTATATCGGTTGTTATTGTGTCAGTGCCGTTGTTGTTATTCTCTAAAAGTTGTATCATTTCAGTTATTGAAAAAATTTCATCACTGGGTTTGCCATCTATATTTTCGTTTACTGTTTCATCGGTATTTTTATTATCATTTATAGTATTTCTAATATATTTTTTATTTATAATAGAGTCAACTTGGCTAAGCAAAGCATCAATTGTATCTGCTATACATTCATTTTTTTCGAATTCTGCTGTAGAATCAAAGCTCGCAATATTTGCAGTACTTGAAATACTTGACAAACTTAGCCTAATATCATCCTTATTAACATTATCAGAAATTTTAGGTCTTTTATAAAGCTCAGTTAACGGTAGTTTAAATATTTTATCATCATGTTTTGGTTCTTTATAAACATTTATGTTTTCACTAGAAGCATCAAGTATTTCTATTGTAGAGTTTTCTTTGAAGTGTTCGTCTGTTTTTGGAGCATTTACTTTAAGCAAATCTGCAACCGTGTTACTTTTATTTATCGTCTTATCTTGGGCACTATCATCATAAGAACTCTTAGATTCTTCTAATATTGGTTCTAACGATATTGGTTTTGATATTTCGTTTCTCTTAAATGACGACTTTTTAGGGCTTACATCTTGCTTAAATTCCGAACAATAAAGGTCAATGGGCACTGAATAATCTCTTATATCTTTTTCAACAAGATCTTTAATAGGACTTTCAAAAACTGCTTCTTCGAAATCCATATCTTCAGTAAAACTATGATATTCACCTTCACATGAATCTAACGTATCATTATTGACATCAATAATAAACGGTTCCGCCCTATAAATGTTATTCGGGACATCTTCCATATTCCTTGAAGGTCTTCCTGAACCTGTATGAACATTTTCTACATGTTCTATTAAGATGTTATGTTCTAGAACAGGACTTTCACTTACAATAAAAGTTGGGTTATCAGTTGAATAACTGTGATCTTCTGTGTAATCATCTTCATTAAATTCTTGGCAATCAACAAATTCAACACGGCTTTGTACTTTGAAAACAGGTAATTCAAATATTTTGGTTTTAACTGTATCTTCACCTCTGTCTTCTACGCAATCTTTTGCCTCATCAGTTTTTACATTAATACATTGCTTTGGAACATAATCAACCGATTCTAAGCAGTTATGGTAATTTCCTTTTCTATTCTGTTCTACTTTCCTAAAATATGATATGTTAATAGTTCCACAGGACGCACATCTTGGTAAATGGTAATGACAAGGCTCTGGGTCTTTCATGTATGAATTGATGAATCCACAAAATGATCTTGTCCTATACAGTCGATTAGTGTTTTTGTGTGTTTGCCTCGACAAAGATCTTGTACGCAAAATAGGTTCTTTACATAGATCTAAATCTAATGATGGTATCGAGCGTAAACTGGACCGACTGCTGTGAGTACAGATGTCTATTTTATTGCTAGCTACATTATATTTAATATTTAAATTGTCTTTACATTTTGGCTGTGCCTCATTTTCGTACAATTGGACTATATTATCGAGACTCTTATTTCGGGAAAATTTGTGCATAGATCTTTTGTGAACTGAAAATGCTTCATTAGTGCCATCTTCGGGAATATTTGAACCTGTCAGCAAAATTGTGTTAGAAAAACTTAAAATGTAACGTTAATATATAATAAAGTTGATATAATATCAAATATAAATTTATAAGTATTTAAAATAACTTATAAATAGCATAAGATACACATTTATTTAACTGAGTAACGAAATTCATATGTATTGAAAAGTAGACAATTTTAGTACTTTAAATATTATTGCATGTGAATTGTGTAAATAGTTTTAGATATTCAAAATGTGTCTAACGAAAATATAAGAAATTAAGCAAACATTATTATACATACACATCAATTTACCTAAACCATAATATCAAATATACAGAAAGGAACAAAGTATAAAAACAGGAAGAAATATATAAATAGTAGCAACAAACTCGTGACGAATGAATGATTTAATACATAATGATATGAATTAGAACGAGTACACTAAAGCTCTAAAACTTTAACAAATCCCTAACTAACGACCATTATAACGAACCATAAATACAACAGAATAAAGCAATCAAATAAAATAAATTCAAAAACGTAATGATAAGAATGATATGCCATTGAATATAGAGTAATGAATTTCCCTTTAATTTTAAATACAACATGTTCGCTTTTTGAAATCTATCTAATTAATTAGACCTTATTTTAGTAGTAAACATATATTTTTTTGACGGAAATGTTCAATGAAAAAACGAAATTTAGATTAAAATTTATAACATGTTGATGAAAAATATTAATCAGGAGCATTACAATGTTAATGACGTCACTATTTCCTTAACGGGAACAAACAAAAATGATATTTTCAATTATTTCACAAAGGACATGGGCTTCAATAGGACAGAGAACAAAGAAACAAAAGCACGTACTACTTGAGTCCTGAAACCTCAAATAATAAAATTGACACAAAACACATAGTTTACTATGCAATTAATGATTCGAACATCAGACGAACATACAATCACATAAACATATCTTTTTTATAGTACTTGGAGGTAAAATAGAGAAACATTAAGAGATTTATTTTTTTTTTTGCAAATATCTTATCTTTTTATATTTTGCCTTTCAGTACGTTAAAATAGATACATAATTATCCTTCCACTTTTACATGAACCTTCAAAAAGTAACCTTTCAACCACCACCCTCACCTTTTTCGATCTTCTCCTGAACAGCCGTGTATTGTGCGCGAACAACAATAGGTCCCTGCACGGGAATCGAACTCGGGATCGGTATAGACGTCGCCGAGGGTACAGACGAAGTGGAATCCAGGAATACCTCATCATCGGACAAAGGTGGAGGATCCATCGCTTAAAGGATGTATAAGTCCAAGTTCACATGGTAAAACAATGAAACGTCGTTTTACTTGTACACATTTAAAATGTATATGATGAGTAAAAAATATACAAATACATAAGACGTATATAACATATATACATAAATGCCAAATATTTTTTATGGGAAAAGACAGCGAACAAGCACACGGGTCTCCCGATGGTAAGAGACAACCGCGGTCTATAGACACCATAGATGTTGTAGGTGCTTCACTGTCCTGAGGCCGGGGTATATGAAGGTCTACACAACAATGCCATTATGACGGCAGGAATAGGTAAGGAGGTGCGAGCAAGTTGCTGCATAGCACTATCACCTGTGGTCTTGTTAGGAATTATTCAGTTCGCCTACCCTTGCCTCTTAGCTACCTAATAGGGAGGCAGACAGATGGTCTATTCTACACAGGGGATCCGGACCTACACAGGGGATACATATATGTAATATGTATCCCCTGTGTTGTACATCCATATTTTTTTTATAACATAGGCATCTACAAAGAGAGGACTTTTAAATATTCAACCCAAAAGTTTGTATGAACAAAACAACTACTGGGACTAAACAATTTCAACACAGGGGGTATTGTTATTGCTTTCTTGCAAGCTCTAGTGTCTTAAAGCAACATTATAGTAAATATTTAACAGTAAAATCATTTTCATTGCATAAAAAGAAATGTTATATAAAATTCCACAACGAAGACACTTAGTCACTACACCTAGCACATGTTCCTTAATGTTATTTAGTGTCAAATAGAAATACCACCAACCACGTGTGTCATGGTGTCATAATATATTGAGAAACAGAAATATAATTAGGTGTTTACAAAAATAAATCGATAATGATACACTAAGGTTTTTTAATGTGGGATGAATAAAATTAATAGATAGAAAATAAAGGATTTTTACTTTATTCCACACATGTAGAAAAAAAAAGTCAAATAAATTAGCAAAATAAAGTGTTGATAAATATATAATCACCATGATCAAAATGCAAATAATATAATGCAATTATTAGTAACTTATGATTTACCATGCATTATATGCTTAAAGTAGCTTAACATATATTATATAAAACGTAAAGATATTTCATTAATCATGCAAGTGTTAAATTGGGTTGTTTTACAAAAACAACTATAGCTTGCAGCCTATTAAAAATTATGTTTTTTTTATATGACTATTACATAAAATGTATGAGCAATATAGTTTTTGTCAGTAATAAAAAAAAATCAGCACTAAATATAGAAAGTTATATGTTTTGATCTTTTTAATTTTATTGAAGAATAGTGAAAACATATTGCACAAGTATTTGTGCAATATTCTTTATGAAAAAAAACGTTTATCAGAAACATAATACTTTCAGTTGCAATTAATAAAAAGTGTTCGAATGTGCAGTTAGTCAAAAGTGCAAAGTGCAATCAACGACGGTGCGTCATACACTGAATTAAAACAAAATATTAGCACTGTTTTAATAATACCCGATTTTCAAATTAGATAACTTATATGAAATATGTTAAACTACAAATATTTACAATATATTAGGAACCTTTTTATGTGTAAATACATAGGGGTTTTTAAATAAACAAGATACTATTTTTGTCAACTAGAAGTTTTCTTTTTTAGTTTACACATCATGCTTAAATTAACTGTATTTTATTATTATTTTTCTATCATAAATAAATTGCCAAAAAATTGGTTAGAAAATTGTCGATAAATTTTGTTTATTAAAAAACTTTGCATATAATTAAAAAGTTCAGAAAATAATATTCTCGAAGGACCAAGTAAAGGTTTCTTAATTTTTTGTAAAAAAAAATAATTACACATTCAAAAGTCTCTAATGTTAAAAAATAGTCAGTTAGTAAATAATAAAAGTTAAAACAAGAATATAACTAACCTCTAGTCCTGTCGGCGTGCTCGCGTTCAGCAGATAAGAAGTCAGTCGTATCAGCTACGAAAATAATCATGCTCAAAATCTATACAAATTGTAAAGACTTGATGGAATAACACTTCAAACGAATCAGCAACAAAACAAAGAGATTAAGGCTTATAGTTATGTCAAATAATATGCTAACAATAATTCCATATACTAAACACTAATATTTTATGTGAATATACACATAAAGTATGTATGTCTGTCCGATTTCCTTCAGATTTACTTAAATTAACTACCTTTATTAAGTAATAATAAAATTTAATATATTAAAATATTTAGTTGATTAATTTTATTAAGCAAAAATTAATTTGGTAATAATTTTTCAAAGTAATTTAAACACAACTTTCATACATATAATTGTTTGTAGCAAATAATATTTTCTTATAGGATAAGTTCTCATCATGTGTTAATTACTCGTATTGTACAGTTCTTTTTATCATATAGCGATGGCGATTAAAATCAATTATTAAGACACATATTCCATCAAATCTCTTTCAATCCATTTTCTTTAAATAAATAAGTCACTATTTTAATCGTGCCTATATCCATTTTAATTCACCCACTTTAAATAAATGTTGTAAGACAATACATATGTTTATATATAACGTAATAAAAAAAACAATATAATAAGTTTTAATTAAATAGTTGTATTATTTTTATATATTTCGCTTAATATTATAAACTGTTGAATATTACAAGCAAGTGTAATTTACTTGTTAACAGCGACATCTATCAAATGAACCAAAAAGAATATCAGCATTCTCCATTCCAAAAACCATGCATATTTAAGTAATAATAATAAAATCTGGTTTTATAAATTTACATTTAGTTTGATAGGCTTATTTATATGTTGCTGAATCAATACGAGACCTAATCTTTTAAGATGTATTTAAGTAACAAACATACAAATACCTGCACATATACATGCATAGTAATACTGAGGTTATCACATACCTTTATGGTTTTAGTACGATAGATGGCATTGTAATAAATAAATTACAAAAAACTGTTTTAACTCATCAATAATTTTAATATTGTCTTACATAATTGTTTCCGTATCTCAAAACACTATCAATAAAGAATTAAATTAGAACAATATGTAGCAAGTTTAAAACAAGTCATTAATATATCAAAGAAACATGCTCAAAATCTAATGCAATTACTGTGAAAATACAAATGTTTTATTTATTTACAAATTGTTGAGCATGAACGATTTTTAACAGTACAAATGCAAGAACGTACTTCTCGACAAAATAATATAAAAAAGAATTGTGAAAAAATAAATATTTGAATTGATATTATAAGATCAGTAAATTGACTTTAGTGAATGAAAAAGAGAAAAACAGTACATTAACATTAGTAGTGCTACCTCGAGAAATAATAATTTTTAAGTTATTTTATCGAGTACGAACATTTTCATATGAGTGTAATACTCACTATCGCTGAGGACAACCTCGGGCTGGCTTCGAACCGGCACTTGTTTCGTTTCTATTCTGAGGACACGATGTTCTGGAAAAAGCAATCTCTAATATAATAAAGTGACTGCAAACCCGACTGTGCAAAATGTAACATACGTTGTTTACTTTTTTCTTAAACAGTATAAAGAAACAGATTTCCTAATGGTTATAAACGCTAAAAATTCTTATACAAATCATTAATCTAAAAAAATACTTTTTTAATACAACATATACTCTGTAAAGACTCTATGTAGACTTAAATAAATAAAAAATTACTCTCAATAAATTATACAAATTGATCTAGTCCCAAAGTAAGCAATTTATACAAATACCTGTATGTATATAGATGGGTGTTAGACAATGATACTAATACATAGAAATACTCAAATAGACATAAGAATAAATTTAATAAACATCCAGACTCGAAAATACAGACATCAATGTTCGTCACACAAATGCCTGTCCCGTCGGATATATGAGTAAAGGTAATTATGTAGTACAAGATAACACAGGAAAGCCGGCATAGATGGTGCGTAAACCGGCGGGCTAAATGCCATAAGACCCATAAGCACCGGTAAAAGAGGTCGGCCCGAGAAACGCCGGTTTGATATCGTGGAACAAGATATGCGTGCCAATAGACTTAATACTGGGATGCTCAAGACCGAGCAAAGTGAAGACGTAAAAGTAGGAAAGCGGACTCTGGGTTCCCACGTTCAAATTTGAGGAACAACCGGGAATTACGCTCTGATGATGATGATGACGTATGTACTACAAGGTGATTAAAGTATCAACACAAAAATGTACTGAATGTATAATACTAACCATCCCGTGATTCTTCCTCGGTGTCGGACGGGGCGGTGTTGGGCGACGTCACTTGGGCGGCGCTGATGGCCTCCGATTCAGATATATCTGTGTCGTCTGGGTAAACAGTAAAAAGTTATAATACATTCGGAATTCATTCGTTTTTTTTTATTACACTCAATAAAAATAGGCAGATGTACGTCCAAAGCAAATGAAACTTATATAAATAGTAATTGTGCTATTGTTATATCAGCATTGTAGACTAAACGGTGAATTTTACACAATTTGGAGTTATTAAGCATTGTGGCAATTTTTATAAATTAGTAATGGATTTTTTTTACATAATGCCTGATTAAATAAAGTCAATGTATCTTTGTGTAACGATAGATGACTTATGCTCAGGTGCTACGCTTAATCGTGATACTCGATTGTGTCACTGTCTGGCTATGCGTGACTTTAGGTGAATTTATTCGACTATGGATGACTTTATGTGACTATACGCATGAAAAAATATCCATACATACTACACTCCATCTTTACGTCAGATCCCTTGCAGGGTAGGCATATAGTATAAAGTGGCAAATGTCACGATCCCTACATAAATACCTAGCTTCCTCCACATTCATGACTCGAGGATTGGGGAGTGTATAGGAATGGAATGTGAGATGGAATGAAAACAAAATGTGAAAAGAGTTGATAGATATAGCGAACGACAGATCATGTAGAAGGAATGAAAGATGTAAGATTGACAAAACAGATATACAATGCGAATGTGGACGGCTGTAGGTACCCGAGAAAACCTGGGCTGACATTCCACGACCAAGTAACTCGCGTATAATCCGGTGGTATTGTCAAGAGTCTCCGAAATCGGCGTGTATATAGAATAGATCGTGGATGACTTTATGTGACTATACGCATGCAAAAAATATGACTACGCATGACTATACATGACCATATGCGACTATTAGAGACTATGCGTGTTTATGCATGATCATACGCGAGATATGATAGAAATACGTGACTAAGTGAGACTCGGTTTGACTAAATGCGAGTTGGTGTGAGTAGCGAGTACAGTCGAGTGACTCACAGTCGTGCGGGCGCTGGTTCCGCTCGACGGTGCGGCGGTAGTCGGCGAGCTCGGTGTCGGAGATGTGGTCGAAGGGGTTGCGGGCGTACGGCGCGCTGTACACCGTCGCGTTGTGCTGGTACCCGCGCTGGATGATGCCCTTCGACGCCGCGCCCATTAGGACCTGCCCAGGGAATCATTTCATTGTTTAAGAAAACGTAGTATAGAATCCATGTGTCTGTCCCTTTCAATTGAAAACGTACAGGTAGATGTATCTATCCCTTTCTATTGAAAACGTACAAGTAGTTGTACTGTCCATGACTATTTTTTAATGACATAAAATAATTGTAACACCAGTAATATTATATCACTATGTAAAAACATGATTTTATTAAAGTATAGTATTACAGACAAATTTCTGGATAAATTCCAATTGCTTATAGGCGAAATCCAACGCAAGTTAGAGACGGAGCCAAAACATGTTTTCGTCTCTAACTTGCGTTGAAAAAAGCTAGCGATAACTTTGAATAAGCAGAATAACAAGCATTATCTGCTTTCAAACGTCAATAAATATTCATTTATACTCTAAAAAATAATAAATAAATAAAATACTCACAACGTGGTCCCCGGTGTGCGTGTTGACGGCGTCCTCCCCGACCAGCTTGGACGCCTCGTCCCAGGTGACCCCCTCCAGGATGTGGGACTGGGGACCCGCACTGATCTTGTCGGCGCGACGATTCTCCTTGATCTATTATTCGTTGATCATTGTTATTATTAATAAGAATCAAAAAAACGCGTCAAAATTGTAAAAACAAATATGTTATCATATTACATCAAATATTTGAATGTGTTTAAGAAAAAAAGGGAATACTAATAAAGTATTAATTTTGTGGATGAAGATTAATAATATGACAATGTTATTTATTTTTAAAAAATAATATTTAACTAACATTTTTTAAACAGTTCTTTTAAAATCTAAAATAAAGAAAACATATATTTTTACAAATAGATGAAATATATTCGTATCTATGTCATTGGTTGATAATTTTATCATGTAAGTGTGAATAAAAAAATTAGTCTGTAAAAAAACCACATACCTGCTGTTGCAATTGCTTGAACTCCTTTGGATTCGTGTTTTTAGGCACAAATTGTAGCGTATCTATCTTGACTGGAGTGCTGGAATGCGCGGGCGATCCATCTTGTACCCACTATCCACAATTTTTTTTCAGACGACGCATTATGTGTAGGGGAAAAGAAAGAAACAAATTAGAGAAAATGTTGCCAAGGTCGAGGTGAGGTGAGAAAAGCAATTTTAAACCTGGTAACATCGAGCATGTACAGTATTTTCTCCCATGCATATATTGCCAATAAAAACATTAAGCTGTATGGTAATGCAATGAAAAGAAAAAAATGAGTAAAAAAAATAAAAATAAAAAGAGTACAAGAAGCCCTTATATTCGGGCCGCATTTCGGATGGTGTTGCAATAGGAAATAAAGTGCAAGGATAGGAATATATGTGGCAACATTTTAACCAATAATTCTTTCACCCTACACTGTACAAACTCGATTACCAGGGTTAAAAATGAAATGCTCTTGAATAATCTGTGCTAAAATTACCTTACTATTATAAAACAAAACAACAATAATATGCCAAAAGCCCCCAATTGAAAGAAAGACGGCATAAGGAGTGTCAGTAAAGAAAATATAAAGTAAGTTAATGTCATAACATTGCAAATGGCTTTACCTCTTCGTTGTTAGCGCCTACCCACTGTAAAATATTATTATTTAATTAGTCACACGAAAACACACCGCAAAAACTTAGTCGAATAAAAAGTTAACTTAGTCAAAACAGTTAGTTTACTTAGTCGAAAAAAATTAGTAATTCAAAAGCATTTCATTTAAAGAGAGCTCATAAAAAATAGATTTTTCGTTTACAATATTATTTATTTAATATAAAATATCCAAGCACAAAATCTTTTTAAAGCGAAAACTTTCTCGATTAATTCCCATAACCCCCATTTTTTCCAAGTTAACATACTAACCTTCATTTTCCATATTTTTTTAACGTATTAAATTAACATATTTAAAAAAAAAGATTGTAAGGGATCACCATTAAGATAGTTATGAAAGCAAAATTTTGTAATTTTTGTAATTTTTATGGCAAAATTAATGAGAAATACATTTGAATAGCTTTTATATAATTATTATTTACAATCTTTGTGTAATCATTTTTTAATGCTTTCAAAGATGGGATAAAATTAATTACTTAAAAAAATCAAAAAAATATAATGACAACTTTTTAACGAGTAAAAAAACAATTAAAACAAAAACATTGTTTTATTTGGAATCATATTTTGGCAGTTTTTGTGTACAACTATAACACAAAATATGTAAATGCAGGTTAGTTGCAAAAAATTAAATTCTGTTGCATTAATTAATTTTTCACAAAATTACGTATATTTCTTTTATTTTTCTTTAAATAAATCGATTATAAATTCACCAATTAATCGATTTATCCATATTACCATATAACTTATTTTTCGATTTAACCGCTTTTTATTTCATTTATAAATCAATTTCTTGATTAACAACAAGAAATGAAATTAATTTCGATTCCCCAAAATATCGATTTCTAGATTCTAATAATAAATCGATATTTAATATTTTCCAACAAATCGAGATAATATATAAATTAATTTTACTCAATAGCATACATAGCATAATATATTAATATTTCAGGGTTGGCACAAATACAAAGAAGTTTTAAAAAAAATTATAATATTTAACAAAAAATCACTGTTTGACATTTAAAAAATAATATAAACAAACAGCATAAACATATATATTTTTTAATAAAGATACGAAAGTATAATCGAAAATATGCATTTTTTTTTAATATATTTAAATTCAAAAACCGAACATGTTGATTGGTTCATTCAATTTGGTGACATATTAAAACGCACGTTTATAGATTTTTATATTTAAATTTCCACATTTAAAAACCATGTAAATCTGTCTCGATAATATACATCAAGACATTTGAAATGTTCAATTGTACCAACCCCGATAACTTAGCACTAGTGAAGAAATAGAAAATATCAAATCTTTGAGCTTTAAACACGAATAAGATTTTTTGGAATGTATAACATAAAAAAAAGAAAAAAACTATCCGCCTAAATAACAACATTATAGTTTCTATAATATATTAAACTCTTAATTTCTGTTAATATATGAAGGAGCGTTGTCCGGTCGCAATTGGTTAGTTAAAAAATTAGAATTAAAAAAAATACATAAATGCGAAGTTTGTCAGAATCTATGAATGTTTGTTACGTTTTCTTTAAGTTTTTTATGAAGGAAAGAATGTTTAGGTGACAAAGAGATGTGATGACCCCATCGCCCGCTAGTATCATAATATCTCAATATAAATAAAATAAATGTTGCCCACATTGATTTAATTAAAACTTTGAACACCATTTGCTGTTTAATTCTACTTTCACTATTTGAAAGACAGACACAAAAACCTTGGCCGTAGCAACACATAGCCATAAAGACTAAGTGATAGTCTATGATGATTAAACACTGCTTATTATTAGACAATACCTACCATTGTTGTGTATTGGTTCGACAATATTAATAACAATAACTTCCAATAAATAACAATGCCAAATTAAAATCTTTAATGTATATTACATGTATAAGTATTTCTTATCATCTGGGCATATGTCTCCGTGTTTGCCACGAGCCAATGGAGGACATCAGGATATCTCTATACTGAATTTTAATTACTGTCCGTTTTTAACATAACAAAGTTAAGACGAACCAACTCAAATCAATCAATAATAATAGTCTTTGAAACGCCAAGAGTCAAACATACATTCATAAGCTGATAAACACACTTCTGCAATACTTCAACTGAGTTTAGATATTTTTTTCAAATTACCGTCAGACTTGCTATTTCATTTAAAAACAGACATATATGTCGTGAAATTTTATTCTGCATCTCTATCTGCAAAACGCAAAGTGAGCGAGAAGGAAGCTCAGAACCACATTTAGATATAACCTTTCACGCTCATTCCATTTGTGTAAGAGAGAGACAGAACAATAAAACTCAGCGTATATTTATAATCTAATTATTAATATAGGACTTTGTATCTTGATAAAACACACACCTAACCTGAAAACTATGAAGTCAATAAGAGTAACTTTGAGAAGAAACAAACAGGCATAAAGCCTGATATGTTTATCGAGTATTGCATCATATCTACGTTCGAATTCTACGCTTATATATTTTTGGAAAAAAATATTTTAAAACGCCTTATATTTTACTAAACATCTTTCGAAAAAAAACGGAATATTTATTTTTAAGCTTAACCTGAAAACACAAATAAAATTACAGGTTTCTCTATTATTAAGGTGCTATCTAAAAAACAACGCCAATCATGATCAAGTCTACTACAACATAAATGTGGGTAGTTTGAAAACAATGAATCGTCAAAATATTATCAATAATAATGATTTAGTAATAATGTGATATGAGTTATGATGGTTTAAAATATCTTAAATTCATTAAGTGTTAGTTGAAATCGAACTTTGCGTTTTTAAAAAGATTTATAGAAATAAATTTATAATGGGAGACGGCAAAACCTAAAAATTATTCTTCAGTACCCATTTTTCCTTTTCTCTAAAAATGTTATTAGTATGGATATAAGGACGCTTTAAATAACAAACAAACAAAGCACTACTAATTTCTTTTTTATAATATTTTTTTTATTTTTCGTCCTATATTTATTCCACAAGGATCTATTCTAGGCCCTATTTATTATAAAATATATATATATCACGAGTGAATATACGCGATGAGGAACTAAATATCAAATTATACATAATATTATCGAGTCAGCAAAAAGTAAGAAAAGTTTTAAATTGATTCTCGAATCAAAACGACTTAGACACAACACTATTTAAAAAAGTGGCAGCTTAAAGTATTGTGATGGACAAACTTAAATATCAAAATAAAATTTTGTTACGAGGTATGTTTCCTTCTGGAAAAAAATACTATTAATTCATGTATATATAAATTTTGTTACATAGATCAACAAAGGTAAATAATAACCATATAGATTTAATTCAACATAATATAAAAAATTCAATAATAATTTCTTGACTAATAAAAATTTGTTTAATGCTAAAACATAGTTATTTAAAAGGTTAGACTAAAATTTCAGTTTATAAAAGATTTTTTACCTTATTTTATAAAAAAAATATATTTCTACATTTTTGCTGACCGAACTACAATACTCCTAGAAGCATATTTTGGACACTAATATATCTATGATATTTAAACTTTACGACTAGTCCTATATCTCTTGTATGGAACGTTTGATTTTGAATTATATTTGGCACGGACATTCCGTTAAAAATCTATTTGATGATATTAACACAGGTGTTCCCTCTCTCCATCGGACGTTAAACAGATTTTGATGCGGTTTTTTTAAAAGAGGAAGGTTTATATCCATAGAGGATGCATAAAATATATCGAGCGAAACCGATCATTATTATTTCAATATTGTAATTGTTTTTAATAAATAAATTAATATTTTAAATATCATGATTACAGTATACCATAACCTGTTACAAAATCAGGAAATAGAAGACACCGCTAACCTGGACTATTAGTTTTGTAATAATTATGATTTCACTGTACCAAGATAAAAATGGTTATCTATATGATTTATTACATGGAACAAGGCCAAAACACTTTATTAGTGCAGTTTTGTATTAGATTTTGCAAAACTCACAAAAGTTGTATGAAAAATATTAATAAAATATACGGTTACAGACTCAAAAGAAACTGATAGTCAAAAAAACAGTGTAATGTTGCATAAAATCAAACGGTCCATACGTCCATATCAAATTACTCAGCCTCAACCCGTAAATATTCTACCTTGGTGATCTTCTTGGGATCATTAGTGCCGGTCTCGAGGACCTCCACCTTCTGGTAGACGTTGGGGGAGTTGAGCCAGCGAGTTCGTTCACCGGTTTTACCTTGACCCTTCTTCCATAATCTGTTAAATAAATACATACAATGTAGAAACTGAGACAAACAATTTAAGATGTAGTTAAAGATGCAGGGATGTGATGACCCCATCACCAACCAGTCGCAGATATCGACAGATGTTTAAAGAAAGCATATGACACCTTTCTGTTGAGATGTGAACAATGGACGAACACAACACAGTGTGTTTTTTAATCTGTGTGTCGCGAACCCTTCGGGCCTTTCTCGGGGGATCGCCAACGAATGAAAAAGTCGAGGTTCTCTATCAATATTTCTAATTTTATTCTATCTTTGTGTTTCTATGACACGAGGGAGTCGCCAGAATTTTTTAACTTATAAAGGGGTTGTGAAATCATAAAGATTGGATAACACTGCAATACAGTGTAGATAGATGCAATTATTTAAAAACGTTTTGTATAACAAAATGAAATGTAATTATATTTTGAGATGTATAATAAAATAAATAGCAAAAGTAATAAGTACCTATAAAAGTTTTGTATTTCATGTACCCAACCTTCATTAAAAATTTTTTACACTAAGTTTACATTTTTCATTATAATTTTACATTAAATAAATAGTGTATTAATTACATATATTTTTTAAAAAAATTAGTGGACAAATCACACAAATTGACCTAACGCCAAAGTAAGCAAATTATATGCTTGTGTTATGGGTGTGAGACAACGATATTAATACATACATATACTTAAATGGATACCAGAATAAATTTAATAAACACCCAGACCCAGAAATACAAACATCTATGTTGATCACACACATGTCTGTTCCCGTCGGGAATAAAACTCAAGACTGGCGTTCAGTCGATGCGGTTAGGCCTTAACAATTGTATTGTTTTGCATATAATACGATCATTGTTTATATTGTCGTCATTTGAGTATTGGTTATATTGAGTAGGGTAGCCGTAGACTGGCACATACAATCTAACAGCCCGACCATCTCTAGGCCGCGGTTGTCTCTTACCAACAGGAGCCCCGTGTGCCTGCTCACAGCTTTATCACATAAAAAAAGATAAACAAAAAAAAGTGGACGCCTATTATCCCCGTAGGGGTAGGCAGAGGTGTGCTAGTTTATCCTCGACACGTAAATCCAGTAGATATACTAGAACACACCCACGATTAGCCAAGGTACTAGGGCTCTGATGTGATGGTGGCAAGCCTATCGTCACTTCGGACACATTCCATTCCCGAGCAACGTAATGCTTACTCAGAAAAATCTGAAAAACCTTTATGTAAAGTTGCCCGACCTGGGAATTGAACCCGGGATCCTACGTGGCTAACGGTCTTAACAGGTGCCACCTGTACAATTACACCACAGAGGCAATAAAGAGTATATACATACCCTTGTTTGTAAAGCTCCTCCTCCTCCAGAAGATATCCCAGGGAAGAAACTGCCGGCGGAACTTCCACGTCGTTCTTGGGCTTCGGTACGTCGTTCTACAACAATAATTGTTGATATTCATAAACGGGAATTAGTACAAATGTTTTCATTTTCGCCTAGCATTACCTCTTTTTATCGCGAAACTCGTATTTTTTTTCATTTATTACATTTATGGCTTTATTTTACTTCGACTTTTTAAATTTCTAATAATCTTAATATAATAAGAGTCTCTGAAACAGGCGTGTATGTAGAGAATAACGTGGAGGAAGTTAGGCAAGTGTGTAGGGAACGTGACACTTGGTGCCTGAATATCTCTGCCTACCACGAAAGGGACCGGGCGTGAGTATGTCATATAGAAAATAATAGTAACAAGAAACCTTAGGTAGTTTTAGACATAGTATTAAGTTATACCAATTATAACCTTGGTGGCGCAGCGGCACGCGCTTCGGACTTCCTTCGGGTAGTCCAGGTTTATATAACACGCGATAATGCTAAGTCGAAGAAGAAGTTTAAATAATAACAAATCTTGGTATTCTAAGACGTCAAATTTTGTAAGTGTATATGTCACTTATAAATAACGTCGAATATAACTGATAATCATTATGAAATGACATAGGATATAAATTCTTCGTACTCGTAATGTTACTTATATCATTTCCTAAACATTTAATATGTCATATTAATAAAATAAATGCGAAAATTTTTAAAGTGTGGATAACTAAACGGTTTTGGATGAAACTTTACAGTATTATAGCTTTTATACACGAGTATAAAACATAGTCTACTTTTTAATCGACTACATTAAAAAGAGGGTACATGTTTTTACGCAAAAACTCCGGCCTTTGAATGTAAGTATAAATAATAATAGACCTTGATGAGCGGGTGTCTGTAGATGTAGCCGGTGCGGAAGCCCGCGTTGTCCAACATGCGCATGAGCGCCTCGAACTCCTCGCCGCCGACGCGCCACTTGGCCGCGTCCGACGGCGGCTTGCGGGACGACTCGTAGATCTGCAACGGACCATACCTTCTAGTTTGTTGAGGAAGTGATTATGACGAAGAGGAGGAAGAGGAATTGTCTCGCGCAATTTTAGAGGATGCGGATGAGGAAGAGGATGTTGTTTGAGGAAGAGGATGCGGATGAGGAAGAGGATATTTTTGAGGAGGAGGATGCAGATGAGGATATTTTTGAGGAAGAGGATAAGGATATTTTTTTTAGGAAGAGGATGAGGAAGAGGATCTTTTTTGAGGAAGAGGATGCGGATGAGGATGAGGATGATAGGAAATTACAGATACCTACTAGCGGACCCAACCCAAAACGCCGCTGTCCCGTCTGCACATACATACACAAAAAAATAATTAAAAGGGCATTTTCCAGTGGACCAAACTATGATTCTAAACCATTCTCATAAACGCACACAATAAAGAATCATCAAAATCGGTCCAGCAGTTAAGGAAGAGTTCAGTAACATACACAACACAAATTCCCCATAAATTAAATTTTGAGGAAGCGATAGCGGAAGAGGATTTTTTAAATTTTTATTTATGAGGATACGGTAACGGTTGAGGAAACTAAAAATATTGCGGAACTTCCTCAATATGAGGAAGAGGAAGAGGACTCCTCAG
>DVZL01000161.1:0-27927 GCA_018236625.1 Lasaia peninsularis
TGAATATACGAAAATTTGGGCTAGGAGTTCGTATCATTTAACTGTCAAAAAGATACACAATAGCCCCGCAGGTTTTATTATGGCCACCATAAACATAGTTAAGGTAAGATAGGCGCTAGATTTGCATAGATAGCTTAAGATGATAAAACATCTACCTTGACTGCAAGCGAAACTTATTCCTTATTATCAGAAGTGTACTTCTTCACTATATTATAACATAAAAAGTAACAACAAAGAACTCAACATTCGCCATATTAGTTTCTTGCTTCTAGCCACAGCCTTAAAGGCGCTTGTAAGGAAAGCAGTGGGTCTATATTGTTCAAAGTAGTTCAAACACCATGATAAGCATACTTCAATACTTTTAGCTCAAATATAGTTTGATTAGTAAATTCATTCTCCATCTTTTTAATTACTTATAGATTATAATCATAGCCACACAACTCATAAATATGTCCTAAGCCCAGGAAAAAACACTAAATTACAAGTAATCTTCTATATCAGAGTGTGAATAAGACTTCATCAAATAACCTTGAGTTTACAAAGCCTTACAATAAAATTTGTATCCTACACCAAACTATTCACAGACAAATGTTAACACTCGGTAGTAAGTTACTAATGTAAACAGTTTTAATAATACCATGATAATGGAATTGACTAAAGAATTTAAATTCTCATGTATAAGATAATGATACACATTATTAATATGTATAGATAGTACAGGCAAAGAATAATATATTGTATACTATCTCTCCTTGGCGCTTGGTGAAACTCCATTTTATGTGATTAAATTTTAACAAACACTTGCACTGTTTCACTAAATTTATTTATTTTTTATATAATGACCGACCGGTTTCGCTTTATTACAGTATCTTCAGGGCTATGTTATTAAAAAAAACAACCCGAAACTGGTCGGCTATTATATAAAAAATAAATAAATTTAGTGAAACAGTGCAAGTGTTTGTTAAAAGTTAATCACAAAGAATAATAATTATGAACACCAAGTAATGAAGCAATATATTTGGTGACAGTTCATTGACTCTGGAAAAATTTTAAATTATGTTTTAATCACTTTCTCTTCTATAAAAAAATATTAATAGCTAGCCGTCCTGGAGAACTTCTCAGCTCGTACTATGGGGTTTAAAAAATTTGATGTTGAAAGGATTCACAGACCTACCTGACACAAATAACATTTCTTAAGAAGGAAAAGGAATGAGAATCTAATCTACCTATTCACCAAGTTTTAGCCAAATCGGTTCGGCCGTTCCTGAGTTACAAATAGTGTAATACACTTTCTAATATATATATATATATAGATAACTAACTCTCCTTTCTCCTTTGTTAGTAATTGGTGTGTTTAAAGAATGTCTAAATGCCTACATAAAACAAAAATATGTAGCCTTAAATGTAGCCAAAATAGAGTAACTATAACAATGTAAAATGATACCACCACTTTACTTATTATTGTTGCTTAGATATCAGTGTTTATCATTAATATATTTTAGTTTAGGAGAGTATAGTGGAGAACCTAAGGATGGTTATGCACTATTATAATCCTTGGCAATATCTCTGTTAAGAATTGTTTTTATTACATATATACACATCTTTATGCCAGGTCCCTTGGGGCGTTGGAAGAGAATCAAGTGCCAAGTATCAGGATCCCTACATACTTGCCAAGCTTCCTCCACATTCATCACTCTCTTCATACAAACACATCGGTTTGACACTACACTTCAATAATACACAAACTATTTGTTTGTGGATATTTGCACGTGGGATTTTGCAATGGAACATAACTACCTATAAGTCATTTATTTAAAGAAATAAACTTTTACCACTTGATTTGAATACTCATTAGCTCTTATGGTCAGCATCATTGGAGAGAAAGAGCACAATGGGTAAGGCATAAGGGTAAGCATAAAGCATTGTGTGTAATTATACTTTTTTATCCTTAAAAAATTGTAAACAATATATAAGAAGGTTATACATACTTTCTTTATTAGGATGAACTTGCAAATGATACAACCATTCTATTATTCTTGAACGCAATTCTAATGTAATTGTAGATATTGACCCAAGAACATCTAATCCAGACACTGAGAAATATGCTATAGTCACTCTGAAATAAAGTAAAAATTTTATTACAGTTTATAAATTGACAGTATCTACAGCATGAAACATGTCACTGGTTATAATGAAAAATTATTCCAAAGATGGGAAACGAAAGAAATATTTCTGCTTTTCCCAAATGTGTATATAACTTGTCTATTGCATAATGTAATTGTAGAATTAAGTGTTACTTTTCAGAAATCCAGATTTTGTTTTTGTGGAAGCCGAAACAACAGCAGTATTGTGCGACTCAATTAAGTTCAAGATATAATGTAGAGCCAGAAACTCTACAGTTGTGGAGTGCAGTCTAGTAGGTAGAAAATAATTTATCTTGCTTGATTAAGTCGCATAATACTACAGTTTTTTTGTTTTAAGTTAGCATTAATTATATTTTTCTTTTTATTAAACATCTTAATTATCTTTACACAAGTTAAAATTATTTATGTAAGTGATGCTGACTATCTATAACTACTTATTTATCTCTAATTTAGTGGTTAAAAACCCTTTGTTCCCCATTAGCCACAGGCTTATATAAAATATTTATGCACAATTATAATGGAATTGCTTCTTCCAATATTAGCTTAACTCACAATTTAATTTTCACATGATCTTGAGAAACAAAACAACTGTTATCACACAAACAACAGTGTCAAAGGTTCCCAACATCATGTTCTTCCATATGGAAGTGATTATATCAGGTATTCAAAACATTTAAAAACATGAAAAGTTGGTAATAAGCAGCTATTTTCAAGAACATCCATAAATAGATTTTATTTGCTTGTCACTTTTTTAAAAACACAGGATTAAATATTCAGTTTTCCTGAAGGAATTTGTTGTAATCTTGGGATAAAAGCTAAACTTTCTATTGGAAATCCTTAAAAGTTAACCAAGTCACAGTCACCAAATTTAATTAAAATCTGTTCAGTAATTTCGGAGTTTATCCCGAACATATTATGTACATCGTAACACAAGAATGTATAATATTTATGATTTTTTAATTATTATATAGAACCTAAGTCCAATAACATTTCAATTAAGAAATATATTACCTTGTTGTGTCATGGGATGATAATGATGATGGTAAAACATTCAAAAATCTCGTAAAATATTTAACATGTTGCCTGTGAGCCAAAATTTTTTGATCTTCACCATTCATCTTTTTTTGAAATACTATTACTTTTTAAGCAACTTTAAATTATATCACTTAATTTTTAATGATTAGTAAATAACATTAAAAATTTTCTTCTATTTATTTCCTTTTATATTTTCCACCACAAAATTCTTATTTAAAAAACTGAGTTAGACATAAATTCACGACGTTGTAATAACAATAAAATAATTTTAACAATTTAAAAACTACAATTATTTTTTTTTACAGTTAGCGTAATCTGAAAACTGAAAATGAAATGAGCCAAAATAATACGAGAAATGGAATGACAAAACGATACCTACTATGTCAAAAATTATGATTGACAATTGACATTTGACATTTATCATTAAAATGTTACAATTTGCAAATCCTTTATGTGACATAACAGAGGTCGAAATAACTAAATGACAACTATACATTAACATGTATAGATATCTTATATGTGTGGTAGGCAGAGAGCTTTGAATGTTAAATGTCACGTTCTCTACTACGGTTTCCAAGACCCTTGACACCATCCTCGGATAATACACGGATTATTTGCTCGTGCAATGTCAACCTCTGAGATCATTTAAATGATCTAAGGTCAACCTATGTCTGCCTAGATACCTACTTCTATCCACTTTCACATTGCATATCGTATATTTTGTTAAACTTTATATTTTTTTCAATCTTTTTACATGACTGAACCATCGGAGCTTCCTGACAATTTCTTTCAATCCTACTCTTTTTCTGATCACACTATTACGAATGCGGTCTGCGAACGTTACTCCATTAATATTGGGGAGCGCACGCGTTTCAATCGCATTTATCCTACATTCATGCTGTTTCTATCATGCTCAACCCTCACTTTCACAAAGTAACGTTGGGATGAGCACTGAGCATATAAAACAAGTTAAGCTCTTTAACTCAGCTTCACTCTCCTTTTTACTTCTATGGTGCATCTTTCATCCCTACTAAAAGCACTACCATTATTTTGATTTTTAAATATAGATTTAAAAATCAAAATAATGGTATTTGAAACGGATGAAACCAATAGATGTAAGAGTCACGGCTGATGATGTAGTGCTGGAACAAGTGAATGAAAATGTATATCTTGGTAGTGCTTTTAGTAGGGATGAAAGATGCACCATAGAAGTAGAAAGGAGAGTGAAGCTGAGTTAAAGAGCTTAACTTGTTTTATATGCTTTAGAGTAGAGACTCTAATATTATAAAACGGTAAAGTTCATAACTTTGATTGTTTGTTTGTTTGTTTAAAATCTCGTTAATCTTCGTAAATACTAAACTGGACATAAAAATACCTTCACAATGAAAAACCTACCCTATCCTAAATTGAAAAATAATCGCATGTGTCTATCAAATCAGCGGAAATTAAGCAAGATATGATGCTTTGTTGGCGTGCTCTGGCCGTTGACGGTTCAGTAAACTGTTCGGTATAGACGAACATAATGTTAATCGAAAATGTTGGTCTCTATCAGTTAAACAAAAAAAATTACAGTATGTAGGTACTCTAAAGACAGCATTTATATTTGAATCACTACAAAAGCTTTTTCACTAAATTAAAGAAATCAATTCTATGTGAAGTTGATAAATTAAATTTTATTTTGAGTAGATTACAATGTAATAATTAAAAATATTCTAATTCTAATTTATCTTACAAAATATAAATTTATATTGTAAGATAAATTCATTTTTATTGAAAATTATTTACTAGTTAGTTTTTAGTTTAGTTTGCAATAAACACGTGTTTTTTTAGATTTTTAAAACTTAAATCTTTTTTAAATTTTTAAACATATATATTGCTTATCTGGGTCTGGATAACTGTCTTAGTTAACAGCTGTCATTAGCAATGACAGCACTTAATTTGACACTTGTCTTTGGTTCTTTTTCATGGCTGACGTTCGAAGGAGCTAGCTGCAGTCATGAAGGTGTATAAATAATGATTATAAATATTATAATATTAAACTTTCTGTGAAAATAAATAATTAGTGTTAAAATTTTAACATACCTCAATTTATCTATCACCGTCAATTTTTCATATTAACTGTGATTTCTTAGAAAAAAATTGATTTAAATTGTCGACCGAAGTACATCGAAAGAAAACTCATGCTTAAATTTTAGTGTTGTGCCTATATTATTTGTGAAAATCAAATATATCAAATACTGTGCCAAGCATTTTAAATTCTAATCTAAACTATATTGTATGATGTTAAGGTTAGTGTATTATAACCTCACTTGTGTTTTAGTTAAACGTTTCGTACCCGGCGACGGGATGCCAGAAGTTATTCGAAGTTGTGGATGAGCACAAGCTCCGTATTTTCTACGAGAAGCGTATGGGTGCTGAGGTTGAAGCTGACCAATTAGGAGATGAATGGAAGGGCTACATCCTCCGTGTTGCTGGTGGCAATGACAAGCAAGGTTTCCCCATGAAACAGGGTGTCCTCACCAATAGTAAGTGACGTTTATTTGTTCCTTGTTATTATTGTCCAGAGAACGAAAGCGTTAACGAAGTTGTATTTTATGATATTTATTGCAATCTAAGAAGTGTTCTCTCTTCACCATTCATATTTCACTAAAAAGCAGGAGATGATAATTTTAGCCGTTTTACTTGGCTACCGTTGATGACGCAAATATATATTGATATTTAAAAAAGTAATAGCTGTGGTTTTTGGTTGGCTAGCTGTTCAGTTTACACGTTAGAAGATGACCCCTTATCACTTCTGGATAGTTTCTGACTTTTTTATCTGTTATTATAATATTATATGTCTGTATTTTTTAAATACTTTCTGGAAAATTACAATTAAAACACTTTTTCAATAAAACAGTGAACAGGTTCTATATTTGAGTTCTTCTTTCACTTCATTTAAGTTAGTTTCATATTAAACCGTTTAAAGCTCAACATTGGTTATTAAAACTGCATTTCATAATAATTAATTTTAATATATCTGTAACTAAAAATTGTCTGTGTGGTCAAACTGTAATAACATTCATATTATTATAACAGTGATTAATGCAGTGAATTTAGTTACTAAAAATGCTAATAATGGTTTTTATTTTTAGGTCGTGTCCGTTTATTAATGTCAAAGGGCCACTCTTGCTACAGACCTCGTCGTGATGGTGAGAGGAAACGCAAATCTGTCCGTGGATGCATTGTAGATGCTAATTTATCTGTCTTGGCCCTTGTAATTGTACGCAAAGGAGCTCAGGTACAGTTGACTTGTAATTTACTACTTTTTATATAAAAAATGTTTCTTTTAATAATGTAGGCGGACAAATGAGCTAGATGGCTTAATTATCACTTACTTTAAAGATATCTAAAATATTAAATTATTTACTACCAAATTTAGACTCTGGTCTCTTACAAGTTTAGTATGGGTTGGATAATGACTACTCCACAATGGAAAACCAGTCTGGATGAGTCTGACAACTCAATTAAAATTCAATTATCTCAGGGTAATATGCCATTATTGGGGTTTATATTACATTTTTATTCACAAACTTATATAAATAACATACATGGTATGAATCTTTAAAAAAAATAGTCCTTGGAATTTTAATTCAATAGATTTAATCAAAAGAATTTACATACAGTGTGTGAGTATAAAAAATGGATTTCCCTGTTCTTACTGTTTCCCAGATCTTCAAATCTGTGTAATTATATGCGGCAGGGAATAGTAAATTGGTTTTTTGGATTTGCTGCTTCAATGTATTTTGTTGTGGACTTCCATTATACCATACACAAAATAAATAAAAAATATACTATTTAATTAATATATAAAAACAAGAAGAATCTTTTGTATGCTTATTTTGTTAGGAGAAACATATTCAGCATTGAATAGCAAAGAATCTAAATGATTATAAAGATAAATAGATTGAGAATTAAATATCTCATGCTCATTGTTACTTTAGTAAATAGAAATAAATTACCAATTGTCTATCACACATATAATTTAACAGGAAATCCCTGGACTTACCGACGGAAATGTACCTCGTCGTCTTGGACCCAAGAGGGCTTCCAAAATCCGTAAATTGTTCAACTTGACCAAGCAAGATGATGTGCGCCGTTATGTTGTCAAACGTCTTCTACCTGCCAAAGAAGGCAAGGAGAATGCTAAACCCAGATATAAGGCAAGTATTTTGTATTATTATCTTTATGGAATTCGAGCTGAACATGTAGACATTTAAATATTTTGTTAAAATGGACTCTCTTATCTTTTCAATTCAAATCCTCAATCTGAGTACCTATGATAGTTTTATTTATAGGTATAAGAATTTAGTTTTAAAAAAACTTAAGATATACTTTATTTTTATACTTATAAATAATGGTGGATCTATGAAAGTGCATACAAGTAACTAGGTATATTTTTATGCTCTTCTAAACTGTAAAAACTAGTCACGCTTCTGAAAGATGATTGTTAAGAAAGGGGCTTACATATGAATGAAAATAAAGCCAAAAGCCAAACAATTGTATTTAAAAAACAGGAACCAGAACAGATATAAGAGTTTTGGTTGATTCTGTGGTGCTTAGAACCAGTGAATGAAATAATTGTATATCTTAGAAGTGCTTTTAGCAGGGATGAAAGGTGGTTTGGTGTAAACAAAAATATTGTTAGTAACTTGAATTTTAGATCTAATGATAGATGATATGATGATAGATGTTGTAAAAGCAAAACCAGTCTGCTATTTTAAAAATTAAAAAATAGTATTTTTCGAGAAGATTTTTAATTATAAGTGAAATGTGGAAATTTTTTTGATGATATAATCCTTTGAGCCTGTTTCACCAAGTCTGAGTAAAGTATCAATTAACTACTCATTAATTAGATACAGATAAAACTATCAAGTAATTTAGTTCCATTTTATGTAACTAGGACTTTGTGAAATTGCTTTCTGCATTTACTCATGAGTTTACTGAGTGATTAGCTTACTTGTAACTTTACTCAGACGTGGTGAAAGAGGCCCTTAGTGTTGAAGAAAAAAACCTTTATTGTACTTGGTTATTTGTAACTTCTTTCTGATGTTAAAAAACTACAGTTCCCTGACTATTTTTATAGTTGTTTGGTATTTGCCTCTACAACAAAGAAGTCAGGGTATAATAATTAGCTCCGAGCAGAAGATTTAGTCTTGAATGTCTATCTACTTTTACAGTGAGCTAAACAAATAATTCTAATAGTATTTGATGTGTTAAAACTTATAACTTTATGATATGTATATGCAAGATCTTTAATCACCTTACATTACTCAATTTGTTTGACACATTTTGATCAACCTGTATTTTTATAACATTTTCAATATTCTATACAAGTATTATACATACAATATATTTAATAAACTGTTATTGGGGATGTATACAAAACTGGTGTTTAAATGAATGTGTAAGAAGTTAGGCAAATTTGTAGGAATAAAACACTTTGCTAATTGAGTATAAGTGACCTGCTATAGAAATATGATTTAATAACTAATCACAAATGTGTACAGCTTGGATAAATAATTTCACATGTATATTATGTATAAAACATAAACCAGAAAATATACTTCTGACATTAGATAGTATGAATAATTAATATATATTTATAAGTCTACAGTTATATTCATTCAAGTATTTTTGTCTTAACAGGCGCCTAAAATCCAGAGATTAGTTACACCTGTTGTTCTGCAACGCAGACGCCACCGACTGGCTCTTAAGAAGAAACGCCTGGCCAAACGCAAGGCATCTGAGGCTGACTACGCCAAGCTGTTGGCCCAGAGAAAGAAGGAATCCAAGGTGAGCTGATTATTATATAGTTTATTTTTTTGTTGGTTTCAAGAGCAGACAATTTTGACTGCCTATTGTTTTGGTAACATTGTTAATATAACATGTATATATTTATGTTCCCTCCTATTCATAGTGTTTGAGTTTCGATCCTAACAGGAACAGAGATTTGTATTCCAGTGTTTCTGGATTTGGGTGTTATTAAATTTATTTAATTTTTTGTATATTAAATAAAGTATATAATTGATATGCTTTAGAAAATGTAATTATTTTATTACATTAACAAAACAGTGCAAACATTCATAAAAATCTTTTCATGTTCCTATATGAAATTAGGACAGCCAGTATTAAAATGTGGTCTTCTATAGGTAATAAAAGATCGTGAAGAAAAATACATAAATAACAAAATTACAAATCTTATAAACGCTTAGTAAAGGTATTTTTAAAATCACTCGATTTAAATTATACTAACTGTAATTATCTGAATGTGCTTGTTTGTTTATATGAGTTAGCTGCTGATGTTGATTTATAGTGAAATGGTGAAATCTGGCATTACATAAATTTTGAGTTAATTCACTTTAATTGGGACAGCCAGTATCATATATTTATAATTTATTTATAAAAATCATACTGCGCTGTTAGAGTAAAGTGCTGTGTCTTACCCCTTGGTTTATTGTCAGTATAGACTAAGGTATTAAATCAGCAACATTAATTATTGTTAATTATTCTTTACTTAGTATAAAACAAGTTGTTTCCCTTTGCCTGTATGCCTGGTTGTCTTATTTTAAAAAATTAAATGTTTTAAATGTAAATCTATTATTGATAATGCTTTAGATATAATTTTTATTTGATTTTGTAATACAAATGAATAAATAAATACATAATTTTATATTGTGCACAGAATTTTGAAAAAAAAACAAAAGACTCGACTTGGTCGAGTGGCTAGTGTAGACGCCTAACCTCATTGACTAACCGCGAGGCTCTGGTTCGATTCCCGATGGGGACAAGACATTTGAGTGATGAACATTGATGTTTGTATTTCTGGGTCTGGATGTTTATTAAATTTATTCTTGTATCTATTTAAGTATTTCTATGTAATAGTAGTTGTCTAACACCCATAACACAAACATGTATGGGGCTTACTTTGTGGGGTTATTTATTATTATGATTTAGAAAAAATGAAAAAAAGCTTTGGTCGGACAGTGTAACCTCAGGACAGTTTTAATGATTGAAAATTACACTCGCCTATCTGTTGCAGGTGCGTCGTCAAGAGGAAATCAAACGCAGGCGCTCCGCTTCAATGCGAGATTCCAAGAGCTCGAGCACAAGCGCACCTCAAAAATGAGACTTATCAATAAAAAATTGTAAAATCTATACAGTTATTTTATTGTAGCATATCCCATAGAAATAGTTTGCTATACCAACCCATCAGTGCAGTTAGGCAAGGTGGTAGTGCAACAATTTGGTGTTGGCAACACAACCATACAGTGAGTGCTCGCCATTATTTTCTTTAAAAAGAAGTTTCCCAATTCGTATATTTCGCACGCTTAGAATTAAAGTGACCGAATTCAAAAAACGCAATTCGTGATAAATGAGAAAGAAAGTTAATTAAAAAATTATATTATTAAATACATCTCGATATATCTCTTTCGTGTTTCTCAAACGATTGGTTTTTATCAAATTTGTGGATTAGCCTTTTGAGTATACAATATAAGTTTATATTTATAATGAAATGGTGAAATCGTGTATTACATAAATTTTTCACTTGTTCCACTAAAATCCCTTATCTCGATACCCTGGGGGATTGAAGTGCACTCACCATTCCACTTCGATACTCAGGGAGATTTCATGAGACTGTATTTCCATTTGGACCCCCTATGTCATTATAACCTTATTAGTCAGATTAAGACCTATTTACAATACGCTGACTAGTCGACATAATTAATATTGTCATTGACTACACCTACAGTATTGCTCCCATGCTCCATATAAATTAACTGATACCACCGGTGATGCTCAAAGCATCACTATTTCTGAGGTGCCATGAGCATCACCAGTGGGATTAGTAGTTTACACTAAATATAAAAAACAATACGATGCTTTATTCTAAACTCGTACTATATTTTGCTTTGATGTATGATATACAGGTGCAATTCATAGAATGACCGCATTTTATAAAACATTGTCCTATACAACATTTACAAAATAAATCTTTTGGTAATTGTCCTTATTTACCTTAATATACCTTATTTTTCACGTTTGCATGACTTAAAACAACGTATATTTTGTATTCAAAATAACTTCGTCTTCGTCTATTTGAATTTCGTAGTCCTCTATTAAATTGAAAAAGAAATCGCAAAATATAGTTTTTATATAATATAGTTTCTTTTAATTAATTTAAATCTATAAACAGCTGATGTACTTAAATATTATTGCACAAAATATAAGATCGTTACGCGAGCGGCGCGGCTTGCCGCAACTTGGTGCCCACGTTTTGTGTTCGTGCCGCGCCACAAAACGTGATCCCACCAGAGATGCTCATGGCAGCCAACGTGTTATTTTTTTTTGTATTATTTAATACGTATTTTCGGTATTGGCCAAATACCGGTATTCCGGTATATTTGATATTTCCGAGATGAAGCTAAAGTTAGTAAATTTAGTATAACAAAGTTAGTTTTTATGGAATAACACAGCGAACAAGCACACAGCCCACCTGACGGTAAGACTATTGTAGGTGCGTCACTGACCTGTGGCTGGACTGTTAGGTCTGATTTTCAAGTGAGAGAGATAGTATGACACTGGGAGAGAGGCTGGCAAACAATTTCGAAACGAACACCACACTCTTTTGGAGAGAGGTGAAGAGGTCTTAAACAGAAGAGACTAAGTAGTACAAGAAAGGTACTCACCTGAAGTCGAAGACCGCAAATAATACCCAATCAACTCGTACAGAACCTCCCGTCACTCCGGGTTCAATTCCCAGGTCGGGCAACTTTTCTTAAATGTTTTTCATCAGATTATTCTTATTACATTGCCCCAGATTGGAATGTTCCCGAAGTGACGATAGGCTTACCACGTCTATCACATCACGGGGCCTAGTACCTTGGCTAATCGTGTTTAGTATATCTACTGTACTCACGAGTCGTGATTATACCAGCACACCTCTGTCTACCCCTTCGAGGATAATAGGGGTGATGGTACTTTTCTTTATATCAAAATCTATCCAGTAGTTTTTTCTTGAAAGATTAACAAACATCCTTATTCAGAAACTTTCTTTTTTATTATATAAGTAGGATTTATGATCTATGCCCGTTAATATTTCTCTATCTCTGCTATATACTATGGTTTAGGTACAGTATGAGCAAATTGATGTTTCTGCGATTTTAACTTGTGAGTTGTGACACAGTGGAAACTTGAGCAATAAACATGTTTAAACTCTACCGTTTACCAAATAAAAATATATATATAAAAAATAAACTTTATTCAAAAATTTAAATATGTAAGTTAAAAAACACATTTTTATGACAATGTACACTAGATGAGACTAGACAAACATTCACAAGATTTTCAGGACCTCATCAGCACGAGCGATTTTTAGCCAGATTTTACAATTATTCAAATGAAAACTCCGGGTAGGTACTCGATATTTGTTACGCTACCTACGTTTTATCGCGTATTTGTGGATCTTACGTTAGAAGAACCACCTCAGTGTATTATAAAGTGTCCACTGAAAGGTAGCAAATATAGGTGGCGCTATTGTAGCAAGTAAGTTACTAAATTAAAAAGGAGAGAAAAACTTACAAAGTATCTACGTTTGACTACGTCATAATTTACGTTTAGAATGCTACATATTTTTAGTTAGATGAAATTTGTAAATTCGGCGCACTTCACTCTGTTTATAATTGCTAAATTCATATAATTATCATTTGCTACGCTAGCGCTATTTCTGTGAGCCTTCGGGCAATAATTTGAGGTTAACACATTAACCAAATTGTCGAGATGGCTTACTTAAACCCTGCATAGTTAAAAGTTAAACGTTGTTTGGAAAGCGTCACTACTGCTCATGTAAATGAGGTCTTACAATAGGTTCACTTGGAAGATTTCAACAAGCCTAACCCAACGTATCGCGCCATCACGCGAAGGTACGATGGATTCAATGTTTTCCGTTTTTCTAACAAACTCTTGAGAAGCCTTTCCGAATGTTCATCAAAAGGCTTTTGATAATCCGAAGCCTGCAACATTATTTTAAATTAATCATGCTGACAATCTGCTAACCAGTCTTTTTTTCTTTAAAACTGTTCGGTTACTGCCGTAAATTGCTATTTGTTAGCTCTCGTTTAAATCCTAAATAAAAATATTTACAAACGTTGATATTTCAATTAACGCCCGTCTACAACATGTAGCCAGAAACGGGTAGATTAAAAAAGAACGATGTTTGATGACGATGCAGATATTAAAAGTAATATCTATCTGGAGATCACTCTTCATACCTATATTTATTTTATTCTGTTTTTAGAATAGCGGCAACCGAAATATATCAATTGTGAAAAAACTGTCAAGCTGTCAAGGTTCAAAGACACAGCCTGGTGACAGACGGACAGAGTCTGAGAAATGGATCCCGATTTACCCTTTGGATACGGAACCCTTTAAAGAGATTTGTGACTGACAAAAAGTATTTTCAAAATAAAATTAAACATACTGTAGTCTTGGCAATCCAATATAATTCTTCATAGAGAGAGCCCTGGTTTTCTAAAGAAGCCGGTAAATAGGTAATACCCTCACACTGCATAAAAAAACAGATTTCGTTAAAATATAAAAATGTAAGTGGATATTTTCGTCGGTGCACGGAAAAAATTTTTCGAATTTATGATGCGCCTTCTAAATTTAATTTTTTGTCAATTTTTGATACATCAATAAATTATAAAATAATTGTGAATTTTAGGCGAATTTTATATTTCATTTAAGACATCAAATCCAATAGTAGGTAGGTACTGATTCTAGTGCGAATCGTATTTTAAGTGTCTGTATTAGACTATCTTATTCCAATGAATAAAAATAAAAGAATCCATATGTAACATAGTCGTTTTAAATAGTCGATGGGCAAAATAAAGCAAATTCCAGTCTCAAAAAATAATAATAAATATGCTCATCAATAAATTTTCTAGGTAGGTAGGTACATACAAACAGCGATCAGTTACTGTTTTATTATATGTAGGTAATAGGTATAGATGTGTAGATATGCATAATAAATCAGTCGGAAGTCAGAGCGGGGCGGGTCGCTAATAAAGTACATAACCCAAACGTTACCTGAAGTAATGTATTCATCTTCTCTTTTTCTATAACTTCAATCTCCATGTCTAGTTCAGAAACCCGGGTGATCCTATTCACCGCAATACCCTGTAGTATTATCGGCCGATACCTAGCTAGATTAGAAGTGTCCTTTTTGTTGCACAATAACATGACAAGAAGTGCTTGCCTAGATGTAATAGAAGAAATCCAGTTTTTCATCTGTAAAATATATTAGCTGTAATAATTTGGTACCTGAGCATTTGATTACTTTATTTACCTAGGTACTTTTTCTATTCGGCTTTATGGTCGAGCGTAATCGGTATCCGATATTGACTAACAAGGTTAGGGATGATATCTATTTATCTACATTATTAAAAGTTGTCATGTTAACATTACAAATAGACCACGATTTTAATGTTGTTTTAACATCAATACAATTCTCTAGAGAAAAAGATTACGACGAAAGTATAGTAACTTCAATAATTAATCAATATATTTAATTTCGTATTATATTAGGTGGATAATTATTTGTTTAGTAAAAAAATCCGAATTTATATTAGTACTTATTTATTATCTATATTTCTGCTCGTTTTCTAAGATATGTTAAATTAAATAAGGCCGCCATCTATACTTGTATGCATAGGCATACAAGTATTCACCTGTTACAATTTAACAGCACAAAAGTTCTATGCATGTAATAAAAATGTAGAAAAGTAAATTCTGTAGGTACATTGAACATAATTATTAAAAAAATAGGGTTATGCGACTAAAAATAGGCGGTAGAACATATTATTTTTATTTGTAGTCTGTCTGTATCTTGGCCGCGACTTACGCTTAAACTACTGAACCGATCGTGATGAAATTTGGCAACTTGGTAGCCTGTGTCCCAAGGTAGGTTATATGCGTTTTACCCCGTTTTCTTAAAGGGATTCCGTGGGTGAGTTGATCAATTCAAATTCTAAATTTGACTATAATTCAGGAACGCGCAGTCTGATTTAATTTCTTATTTTTTGTTGAATAAAGCATACTTTACGAATTATGCCGTAATTTTTTTCTAAATTGTGAATTTTATAGTTTAAAAAAATTACAACCATCAGTATAAATACTTAGTCGAACTACCATCATAACTTGAAATCCGGTATCGGGGATCTCTGAACGTATAGATTCATCATCATATCGTCTCATCATCATCGTCTAAACGACATTTGACCAGCGGATTCCGAGAACCTCTCGGAATCCGCTGGTCAAATGTCTATTTACTACGTTTTATTCCGCTATATTATTTTGTCGTGATAACGTAATCGCTACAGGATTATACCCCACGCAGACGGAGTCCCGGGCAACTACTATTATATGATTAAAATAAAATTACATAAGATTTATATTTTACCTACATAAAGAAATAAATAAAATTAAGGTGCTGTACGTAACATTAAAATAACCGCTTCTTGTTATACGAAAATAGGATATTTTACAATTTTTGTTTGTCTGCCTCTCTGTCGGTTTGTACACGCTAATCTCTGAAACGCCTAGACCCATTTTGACGGTACTTTCACTGGCAAATAACTCATGTAATAAGGAACGGCTTAGGCTACATTTATTTTAGAGTGATATTTTGGAAATGTATAAAAATAAAATAATTAAATAAGAACGCGGACGAAGTCGCGGACAGAGCTAGTGTGATAATATTACGATTAAAATGTTAAATAATAAATTGCCACGTACCTCAGCCAATGATGAAATTATCTTTTTTTCAGCACTCCCGTCTAAAACACTTGTCAGAGTTTTTGAAAGACCAAGTGCTTGTAAAAAATCATCGATTCCTGCAATTTTGTCCAGCGACGTAACAGAATTATTCTGCGGTAAATTTGACATTGATTTACAATGTCTATAGAGTCGCACATAACTTATCTTTCTGCTTTTTTTGCGTACAAAACTTGACTTTAGTTTACATTTCACTAAAGTTTTATCACTTTTGCTACTATTGATTGAGATGGAGTCTCTACATTTTCGTCTATTTTGTGATATTTGAAAAATTGAATCAATTTGTAAGTTATAACCGATCATTTTAGATTCTTTTGGGTTGATCTCTTTTCCATAATACGTTGAGATTGTTTTAACCAAAGTTAGTACGACTATAATACGATGAATGTATATGAGCTTATTTATTTCATTTTTAAAATAATTGAAGTTTTCCATAAAGTCCGCAAAAGTAAATCTTCTGTAAGCAGGAACAATAGCCTTTTTCGATAACAAATACAATTGTAATGACTTACATGATATATTATCTTTCAGTCTCCTTATTGGTCCAGTCAAGTGCTTTTCAAGCGGTACATCATTATTTGTTATAAAAATAGTATTTCTTTTTAGGATAACCGTTTTATAAATAAATCTCTTAATATTCATTATAAAACCTGATATAAAATTATGCGTTAAAATAGGCTTTATGTCATTATTGCTAATTTGTTGGATATTAATAGGAAGTATCTGTTTTTTCTCGCAATAACGTTTAGTTTCTAATTTGTTATTTGGTTTGAAATTAATAAAAGGCGATAAAACGTTTGAAAATTTACAATTTGTTGGGCTAGATATTGGCTGCAATTGGGAATTCATTTTGTCTTTATTTAATTGAGGAAATTCTAATCTTCTGCTGAAATCTATCAAATTACGCATCACTTTAGGTATTATAGTGCACAGTTCAGCAGGTAATACAGCATTTACTATTGTATTATTGTACTTAAATACTTTCTGATTCTCAGCTATGGGAACATAGGATACCAATCGTGTATTTTTAATGATACTGCTACGACCATTACGTGAAACAATAATATCAAATTTAAGTACAACGTCAGTATCACAATGTTTAATGGCAATCTGATCTTTATTAAACGTTTCTATTTCTAATTCAGGAATAGCATCATCAAATCCTGGGATATTTGTAATAGTATCATTTTTCATTTCAATGTAAACTTTAGGTGTAACGTCACTAGCAGAATATTCAGGTGATTGTAAATTTGTTTGTGTAGAATCTTCTTTGAGCGCTAGAAAATTATTTTATTATTAATTTTAAAACATTATTTCAGTCATGTTTAGATAAATTTTCAATTACTACAGACACATGCGTTTGCAACATTATACATATACAATTTATAAATAACATTTTATACACACCACATTTTTGTTGGTCTTTTAACTCTTGAGTAAAATATTCTCCATTCTTGATTTTTTTTAAAACGTTCTCAATAAAATCGCTGGCCCAATTACCTTTACTCCACGGATATTTCGATGCAACGACTTTGTTTGATATCTTAGTCTCATTTTTAGAATGTGTCTCTGTTTGTGTACTTATATCTGACCAACGACACTTAAGCTTTCCATGATCTTGTTCGCCATTCAACCCCTTTCTGGATACACTACTTGTTTCATTTTTACCAGTTATGAGTGATAACATTTTTTCTTTCAATTTGAACGATTTAGCCTTACATTTTCCATTTTCCTTTATTGAATCGTTATTGCTACTTATGCGCTTATTAGAAATATTCACAGGTTTAGATTGCGAAGGCAAATTCAAATTATTAAAGCTACGTAAGGAAAACCATTTGCTATTAGTTTTATGGTTGGTTGTATCTACGTTTTGTAAATGTTTGGTCTTATTCTGATAACCATTATTTACCCAATTTACCATAAATGGCCAAATATGTTTCTCAAGCCCCAAAAATTGCGGGGGCTCATAGTTTGTTATGCATATTGGAGATCTTAACTGGTCTTTTTCCAAAATAACCAGAGGGAATCTTATATTGGCTATGCGTCTTTTTATATCAGCTTGCGTTAGTTTTGGTATTTTTAAATTTGGTGTGGTTTTGGCTAATGTAGTCATCCTTGAAACCCTTGGTTGAAGGAGAGTTTTGACATCTCCTTTATTGAATAAAACATTTGTAATGCCATTTATTTCTTTCTTAGGCTCATTCATGGTTTCCCCTGACAACGACTCTATTTTATAATCTAAAATAAGGTATTTTTTTTAATTATTCCGTTTAAAATAAACTAATAGGCAAATCAATGGCAAACAGTTATGAGCCTTAAAACTTAAATATTTAAGCCTCATTATAGCCTTAAAATTTATTTAGTTATTTTATCGGCTATCTTAACGTCTAGGGCAAATCTATATTATCCAACTAGTACGACAATAGCGAGTACTTATTATGGCAAGGTAGTATCAATCAGAGCGTACCCTATGTAATATCAATTATTATAACTTTTTTACTAGTGGATGATCTAGTGTCTAAACATTAAAACTACCGCTAATATTTTTATTTTTAACCTTTTAAATTTCCAGCGTTTTTGCTAACGATCTTTTTTTGTCGGCAACTATCTGTAGTATTGTGATCATCAACAACATTAAGGGAGTTATTGCTTTTAATGTTGCCATCAATGCTTTTAAATGGTTTTTCAAAGTCCCTGTTTTCTTCACTATCTTCCAAATTAATAATGTCTTGTTTGCATTCCAAAGAAACCGACTGTTTTCGATTAACCAAACATATTTTTTTGGGATAAATGTTGAGTTTTTTGTTACATTGGTTGTTCATAGTAGTATTATTTGTGGTTGTTTGCTGTTCATCTTTGTCTGTTTCGCATAAAGCAGGATTTAAATTGGTTGTTGTAGTTACACATTGCCTAACATCTACTATATTTTCTTTTTTATTTTCAACTTTGGTATTATCTTTGAATGGTTTTGCTTTTCGTGTCTTATTTTTCTTGCACGTTTTAGGAAGAACGCTATTATTTGGTAACGATTTAAGCAGTTCTTGGGAACCGTTCATTTTATCGTGTCTGCCAATTACAGTGACTCGGTCACAACTAGATTGTGAATAGCTATTGTTATCAATCTCGTAACTTGATATGTACGCAAACTCTTCAGTCTGACAAGACTCAACAAATCTAAAAAAATATACATATTTAAAAACACATTCGCTAAATGCATATCAAGCCTAATAGCCCGACCAGATTGAGTAGCCATGAAAATAAGACTCATTGTTAAAAAATCAAAGGTTTCCATAAAAATGAGATTCATTGTTATACTTATCGCATATAGTTTAGTTTATCAGTTTTTAAATTTGTAAAAGTACCTATGTTTTCCTATTGCTATACATAAATATACATAGTTTATACGAACTAGAGCTCAAACTTAAAATCTTAAATTAAGTCCTTTATTCTTTTTTATATAGGTACGTGTGTGATAAATTTATGGAGTAACTTTTGCAAACCGCATTTGCAATAGAGTGATCCGAGAAAGAGTAGAATTTAAAGAAAGTGTCGGTGTAAAAATGAAAAGGGGTAGATTCCGATGGTTCCGCCTTAGGTATACCAAAAGAGATGCAAGATTGACAAATCAGATATACAATTCGAAAGTAAGTACCCGGGGAGACCTAGGTTGACATTCCACGACCAAATTGCTCATGTGTCATTCAAGTGTGGTTTCATTAAGTCTATGTAACTGGGTGTTTGTATGATGAGAGTATTGAATGTGGAGAAAGCATGTAAAAATCGTGACACTCAATACTCTCTGCCTACGACGGAAGGGACCTGGCGTGAATCTATCTCTATGTGTTATATTGAATGACAAACAAGGATTAGATAGAAGTATGGACTGTTGACCTGCAGAAAAATAATATCTAGCTATATTCATTTACCTTGTATCTTTAAAAATACCTCTCCGTTTATTACATGTTTTTTTCGACGATGATGTCACATTATCTTCTGAATTAGGTGCAGATGACTGAAACTGAAACCTATTCATATTACGTAGTATACTCCAAACATCATGAGCCTTAACGTTACATTTACCAATATCTCTATTCCTTTGTTTTCTCGTTTTCCTCTTCTCCATACCAGTGAAATTTTCAAATAAATCCGAGGAACTACAATCCAAGTCCACGCAATATTGAGCATCTCTACCAAAAAAACTCATTTCCTTGCTTTGGTCTTGATATTTTCTATTAGTTTTAAGTTTCTTTCTCTTTACGGGCTTCGAAATTTCAACTTTCGTGGGACTAAAATATTCGGAGTCATTCATATCACTAACTGTGCAGGTTTGGGGTAAAGGCGCTGGTTTATTTGGTAAAGTTAACACTGATTTTTTTATTTTTTTACCTTTTTTCTTGGTATTCTTGAGCTCGCCAGAATTAGCTTTATAAATATTAACAGCCATTGGAAACGAAGACATAAAATTGTTCCTCCTCTTATGAACTAATTTTTCAACACGTGAAATGACTTGTACTTTCTTTTCATTTAAGTACGGAGATATATTGTTTCTTTTAGGCTCAGTTTGATAGTTGTGAAATTTTTTTCTAGTTTTAAAATCACCTCTGTTGCCACTCACATCCGAAGTATTAGACCCAACTGAATTCATACAATTTGAAGAAGATTTGATCTGAGTTGTGGCATACAACTGTTGATATGCATTTATTGTCATAATGCTGTTAATTATTATTATGTTGTAAAATTTTTTTGCAATTCAGAAGATCATAGTGTCATAATGTAAACCCTTCTTCGGAAAGATTTTTAAGCACTTCTAAACAAACGCATGTGCGGCTATTACAGCTATTATTGAAGGCTTATATTTTAATTATTTGGTATGTATTACCTTAAATTCTTTTAAAAGATGACCACTACAATTTCGAGTAAGTTATTTTCCAAATAGCTAACAGTCCTACATTGAATTAAACTTATTATTAATTTAAGAAGCAATAAATTTTATAGATACTAAAATAGTTAAGCCATTGACAGTTGTTAGAAATTCGAATTTAATTATGACTCACAAAAATGAAACACAAATGATAGGTACAAAAAGTTTTTATAACTTCATTTTTTTAAATAAAATGATGTTTTTGTTACGTACGATGATGGTAAGAAATACATTCTATATCGTTGGCGCTTGGTGTAAAAACACATGTATTTTTACACATATTATTTAAAGATTGAAAATTGTTGTTGAAATAGGTTATCGGTTTCATTTATTTTTAGCATCATCAGTGCTAAAACTGAAGTTATTAATAATATTTTTGTTTGCGATCACAGAGCATCAGAATCACCGCCACGCGCCAGCGAGGCGCGAGGCGTTAATGATCGTTAATGTATACCTACTACTGTGGGTAGAAAAAACCCAGCGCCTATTTTTCCCATGGAAATGGGAGATATAATTAATACAATATTAACGTTTATTAATTCTCAATACAAAATTAACTTTAATCAAATTAAAAATATTAAAAAAAAATTAACCAATCTCAAATTTGCAAAACAATTAAATTAACGTCAAAAATATATAGTAAAATGTCAAATAATATTAATATAATAATAGAAAAGAGAAATAATATTATGTTGTAATGAAATAAAATCAAATTTATTTAAAAACTTCAAAAGATGGATAGCTCGTCATTTAAGAGTTCCGGGTGATTTTTCCTTTAAATTATTTACAGAGCTTTAAGTGCGTTAAGCCTTTTTCCTTCGTTACAAATATATAAGGCTGAAAAATTAGTACCTGGATAAAATGTTTGACCTTCTTCCCGTTGGTGTTTACTGTTTAACAAAGGAAGATTCCCTTCTTCTTCTTCTTCTTCTTCTTTACCCTAACGTCAAGTTCTTAGATGTTTCCTGATCCTGGTTAAGAAAGATTTATTTAGCCAATGTACTCATCCTTACAATCCTCACATTTTAATTTATAACTCCACTCCTCATCACTTATGGTACATTTGCCTTGTTAATGAAATGAAGGTGTTTTAAAGATTAAGGCGAATAAAGTAATGCGGGCCGACATATTTTATTAATCTGGCTGATTTATTTGATAACCCCAAGAATGACATGACATACCTTTTAGTATACTTAAATGCTTTGTGTGCAATATTTTGGATATACCAGATATACCTAGGTAATCGCGATTTGCTCATTGTTTCTTTTTAGTTCAACATGTTTTTTGGAATTACATTCACTTATAACTATGAAAAATACTTACTGATGAAATATGAACAATAAAAAAGAGAAATAATAAAAGAAACAATCGGACCGAGAATAGAACCCGGGGTTCCTGCGTTTTAAGGAACCCGATTTCCCCACCAAGCTATTCTAACTTCGTAAATGGTGGCGAAATTTATAGATTCGTTTTCTTATGATATTTTAGGAGACTTTTATTCAATGAAAACATGGTTAATAAATAAAACTTAAACATAACGAAATCGATTTATCGCCCCCGAAATCCCCTAAATACAAAATTTTAAGGAAATCGTTGGAGCCGTTTCCGAAAACGTTGATATATACATCTATATACAAGAATTGTTTGATTAAAGATATTCGATATATAGCGCAATACGTCAGTTTGCTTTATTACCATTATGACAAACAATGGCTCCGTCCACTAGGATCCTCTACTAGAATTCCCTGGGGAATTCATTTAGATTTTTTGTCCACGTGGATCCCCTGGGGAATTCATGTGGATTATTTGTCCACTTAGATCCCCCAGGGGATACGTGTGGATTTTGGCTCCGTCCATGCACGAATATTTATAACCTCTTAGATCATTTGAATCAGCTGAAATGATATTATCACAAAATGTAGTTTTATGAAATATTTTTAATTTATGGCTATTCTCTTCAAGGGATATAGTCAAGTCCATGGTAAATTTTACAATTAATATTTCGGTTTAGCGAGTTTGTTAGTATCTTAAGTTTTAGCACTATTGAGAAGCAAAACCAGTCGACTATTTCAAAAGTAATATTCAGCTTTAAGTAGTATGTGGAAAAGTATAAATGTTTTTCGTTTAAAATATGAAGATGTCTAAAAAAAACTCGCTAAACCAAAATATTATTAAATATTATATTACCAAACTATTATAACCAAAATATTATATTATTTCGAGTATAGGGATTACATTTTATTTTGAAATCATGAACAAAATATTTTAAACCGCTATTTACAAAATATTTTATTGGTAAAATATATCAATAGATAATTATTCTTTTTGAATTTACATACATTTCTAAACGTTAAACAGCTGTTTTTATCTTTAATTTCATGATTGACAACTGACAATTTGACAGATGTTTGTTATTAATCAGAACATATACTCCGGAGAATCAGAACATAATTAAAATATAATATAATACTCCTGTAATTGTTAATTTCTGCTGCTAAAATTAAGAACTAGAGTTATAAAAATATGTCGACTGAAGAAAATCGCCATAATATTATACAATATGTGCCGTACAAGTCCTTTGTACATCCCGCATTTTGGCATACTTTAACAGACCTTAAATTGAATCACGACAGATTAAATGAAAGCACAAAACAGATTTTTGGTCGTTTTACGTATCGCGATGATATTGGCGCTGTATTTGAAGTCGATGGAACATCATTTAACAAGTAAACAATTAATTAATTCTATCTTTTTTATGCATTTAACCAACCCCAAAATAATACCTATTCTCTGTAATGATGGTAAAATAAGTGTACTAAAACTAATTTTATTATTGCATTAAAAGGCAAAAATTACGTGCATACGGTCTTTTTTATAAAAATAAATGCATAAAACATATAAATTCAAATATAGGTAAAAAGTTGTGTGCGAGACAATTTTCTGTAAACAAAAGTAAATATGGATGTTTTGGTATTAAGTAATAGCTACTTTTCAGTGTCACACCAATGATCTGATGACCAAAAACGGTTTTGTTAAGAACAAAGTGTTCCATCACAATCTGCTGGCCGTTTAACAAATTAATCGCTCATAATTACAAAGTTTTCACAGTAAAACATCACAGTCACAGTAAAACATCAGTTTAAGGCATTATTTCCAACAAAATGCTTATATCCTAATAATAATAATTCTTAAAATACAGTTTTATCCTAAAGAAATACTACATTATTAACAAAAACTACAGACATACAATTAAAATAAATTTTTCATAGACAAATTTATACCACAAGCATTTTTGTTTATAGACTCTGCTTTCTTCTTTATCTGTTCTTTAATATAATTTTTTTGTAAATGTAATATTGTAAATAGGCATTGAATAGACTAATAGAATACAAAACTTAAAAATCTAGTTTTTAATATATTGAAAAAATGTATAAAATCTAAATTAAGTATATAAAAAATGTTATTATAAATACGAATATTAGTGGCCAAGTTTTGACCCGGTGGTAAATTTTAGAATTATAAAGACACATCACCAGAATACCTTGCAAAATCTATGTGAAATATGATTATGAAATTTTTATTGCAGAGTGCCAGAAACAGAACTCTTTTATATAAATGTTACTGGAACATTGATGAACAAAAATACGATAGAAAGCTTCAAGGATATTGATAAAACCGCATTACTTAATAGCGTTGGTGAAGTTGTCTGGTCTAACATTGTAGCCGAAGCATGGATTGATAACCCTAGTACCTTATTAAATTTTTTTGTATTAACATTTGCAGTAAGTACTCTCTTTGTTTTCAAATATATACAATTCTATCCATACATGCTAGTTAATTTTTTAGTAAAGCATGTATATATTCATTACTTTGCCTTTGTGATCACGCATAGTCAGTGTCCGACTTTGACAGATGAGATTCTGGCTTCAATTCCTGGGTATGGTGAATTGTTCTAAAGTTGCCTGAGCCACTTGCCACCTGTCACATGGTGGACTTAAGATCGTTGGCTAATCTTGGCTGCATATTATGTTTTTACTTGTGCCTACCCTGTTGGGAATATGATCTTGATAGTATTTATTTTTTTATTTCAAAGTAATAACACAAAAGATATGAAAATTAAATCCAAGCCTAAGTTTTCGCAATTCTTACGTATTTCTTTGCATGTCATAAATAAATACTTTATTTTCTGAACTATTGTTTGCATTTTAAACATAAAAGTAAGTAAATTAAAATTATTGTGTATACACAGATCATAGATATTTATATTCATACAGGGATAAATCTTTTTTATTACACAAACTTAAACTTAGTTTTGTTTTTGCCCTAAGAAGTCTTAGGTGCCAGCTATAATACAAATCTTTGTTACAGGATCTGAAAAAATTCCACTATTATTTCTGGTTTGCCTTCCCTTCTCCGAGTCAACCAGTATTATATACAAAAGATAAAAGTGAATCTATAACAATTCATTTCAATAACCAACAGATCTCAGAACTTTCAAATAGTTTTAGACAATTGGAAGATGCACAAAAATGTTTCTTTATTATCACTAGAAATGATGATAACATACAAGTTCACTTGCTTGCTAGTATTTTAAAACAAGGTAAAAGTAAAAATGATCTCGATATAGATTTAAGCAAGACCTACTTTGTTTTCTCCGATCCTAGTAATAATGATAACCCTGGTTGGTCATCTAGGCTATTCCTGGCTGCTTTATTACAATACTGGCCCATGTTAAACTCCTTAGAGTTTCGTATAATTGGTTTGAGGTGTAAAAAAGATGGGAATATTGAAAACAGCCGAGTCTTCACCATCATGCCATCTAAGGTATTACTTTTTGTAACTTACATTTTTTGAACTCTATTTTTTTTGTAGGTAAGGAATCTTACATTTAATACAAGTGATTAAATACATTTTTAAAATTTATAAGAAACATAATATGTGGGTATAAATTAATAAAACTTAATAAACGAATGTAATAAAACTTAATAAACGAATGTAATAAAACTTTACCTATTAAAAATAAATATAACTATTATTTCACGAACTCCCGCCACAAAGAAACCACGGTATTATGCAACTCGAACAAGCGATCAAGACACACAATTCACTCTCAGTGTACATCGCCTCGCAACCGATTCATCTTCAGAACAACTAGACTGCATTACGCACTGTTGAGCTAATATACTTTAGCTTTTTGTATAAGCTTCAATATTCAATTACCATCGGTGGTATTTATAAATAAAATCCGTCTGTTTATTTGTTGTAATTCAAATAATTAGAGACTAGGCTAAAGTAAATTTTTAAGGAATTTTCAAAGAAATTCCTTACATTTTTACTCTTATAAAAGACCCTGGAACAATTTGATACGGTTTCAGGTTTCTATTTCAAACAAGTATATTAATTAAATTTAATTTTGAAATAAAATCATAGATTTAAATTAAACTCGTTTTTTTTTAATCTGATTAAAGTGATTAAAATTTCAGAATTGTGTGGAGGAAAAAAAATGCGGATGGGTTGGTTGGGAAAGAAACGACAAGGGCAATTTTGGTCCTAGACTGGCTAATATGTCTGCTTCCATGGATCCTGTCAAGTATGTTAATACTCTTTTACACAAATATTTTAATAGATTTTGCACGAGTACACTATACATGTTATACACATAAAAACCTTCCTCTTGAATCACTTTTAAAGAAAACCGCATCAAAATCCATTGCGTAGTTTTAAAGATTTAAGCATAATATATTATAGGGATATTGGGACAGAGAAAGTGACTTTGTTTTATATTATGTAGTGATAATGCTAAAATGATAAGTATTTTTTTATGTTTTATTATTTACAAATTATATCGTAGGTAATTTATTTCATACATTTTTTTGTGAAATGCGAGTCGTATTTTACCCCCTTAGGGATGGATTCTTGAAAATGTGTGCGAAAGTAAGTTTCTAGCCCTAATGGTTACATACAATTTGGTGGTGTGGTGGATACATCAATTTTGTTTTTATAGATAGATTAAAAATAACTAGGTATTGAAAAGCATAACAATTATAGGTAGGTAATTTTGATTATCAGGTTAGCTGATGCTTCGTCAGACCTCAATATAAAGCTTATGCAATGGAGGCTCGTGCCCGATCTAAACGTAGAAATTATGAAGAAAACAAAATGTCTACTGCTTGGTGCAGGGACATTGGGATGTCATGTAGCAAGAGACTTACTGGTATGTTAACTTTATACCAACTATGCGCTGCAGCTTGTTATCAAAATGTAGTTTTTTTGCGTAGATTACTTATTGCGTAAAAACATACTCTCTTTTTAATGTCGGTTAAAAAGTAGGCTATGTGTAATTCTGATGAATAAGCTATATTACTAGTACTTAATAGTAATAAGCTCTGATCAGTAAAGTTTCATCCAAATCCGTCCAGTATTTTTTTCGTGAAATAGTAACAAACATTCGTACATACACCCATCCATACAATGATTCGAGTTTATAGTATAATAGGATTATATTATGTGCCGCCGTGTTACCGCCTCGGTGGTCAAGTGGATTTGGGGTTCGACTTTGAGCACAAGGTCCCGAGTAGGGCAAATTGTACTTTCAGTTTATCTGAAAAACATAATGTTGCCCGAGATTGTAGTGAGGGAGGTTGCCTGAGGAAGGCCGTGGACTTGACACTTCATGGGTCCATATGTCGTCGGCTAATCGTGGGTGCATAAGTACCCTACCCTACCTACCCGTTTGGGGATACGGGCGTGACGATATTTATTTATTTTCTTAAAATCCGCTTTTTGTCCTTACTCCTTTACCCTGTATTGGTTCGGGTCCTCTTTGTAGAATTAAGGTAAATAGGTTAACTGGGTCACTACCAACATGACCACTGTAGTAGAGTGCTGTGCAGCAACTCGCCCGGGTATGGATCCACCGCCTTACCTATTCCTGCCGCCATAATGACATTGTCG
>DVZL01000162.1:0-27913 GCA_018236625.1 Lasaia peninsularis
TAAATGACAAAGTTATGCAAAAAATAAACTTTAAATCGCTCTCCTGAAAAATGCCATTTTTGACTTTCGATGTTTTACGTAGGGACCGTCGATATGTAGACACTGTTGGGAATCGAACTAAAGATTCGCAATTAGTCGGTGTCATTTAGGCGTGTTCACTAGCCCCTCGATCAAGAAGGCGATCAATTTGTAAGAAACAAATGTGATTGAATTATACCATCAAATTGTGAAAACTGTTCACATAACTGTAATATTAAGTTATTCTTAAAATAACATCTATTTCATTAAGCACTTTTACAATCCAATGCAATCCGTTTGCTTCATTTCAAATTCTAAACGCTTCACGTCTCATATACTTTAAGCGTTATATACAGACTACGGTTAGTATCTAAATTCCTTTTAGAAATATTGAAACCGAAACCGAAAACCGAAACCTGTTATTTATTTTTGTATGAATGAATAAATATAAGAAATGGCGTAGACGTGTCAAGAAGTTAATTCGGAAAAATGACACTATGTTGCGACAATATAATGACGTCCTCTTCCAACACATATTCAAACATGAACATTCATCTCGTTTTATAAAATTATTATTAATAAAAATATGAAATTTTAAAAATAAAAAAATTACCCATGTGGTCGAGTGAATTCGGTGCCCGACTTTGACGCACGAGATTCAATTTCCGGATATGGCAACTGTTTTTGTAAGTTTTCTAGTTTGAGAAACATAACATTCTGAGTGGTTGGATTTGTGCCCAATATGGCGACAGACTTGTCACCTGTCACAGCATGGGACCTAATATTGTAGGCTTATCGTGGGTGCATACCTCTGTAAAACTAAAAACATGTTGACCATTATTACCTAATCCATTGTTTGAATGTGCATTTTGCTGTTTCTTTCATATCAATCGTCATTATTTCTGAGTTTTATAATCTGTTGTAGAAACACAAATTGAAATTAAATTATTTTAAGTTTTTATTGAGTAATGACTAATGGCGTTAATTCTTTATATTTTTATATTTGCTAACGGTCGAAATTTTGTTCGGTTCGGTTTTAAGGTCCTTCACTATGCTATTGACTTAACGAATAATAGGTACCTATACACAAACCCTTTTACGGTAAATTTAACTTAAAGAGACTTGAAGAGCAATATGAAATGGTCTCTATTATGATAAGACACTTTAAGTATTATTACCATGAAGCTAAACTACTATCTGAAGATTACACTGCTAACAAGAAACTGTCAGCAATATTAACATCTCTCTTATCCGCTTAGGGCTGGCTATCTCACTCGAACGGCTTTTTTAGGGTTCCGTACCTCAAAGGGTAAAAAACGGAATGGATTACTGACTCCGCTGTCCCACAGTCTGGCACCAGGCTGTATCTTAAGAACCGTGATAGCTCGACAGTTGAAATTTTCACAGATGATGTATTTCTGTTGCCACTATAACAACAAATATTAAAATTATAATAAAATAATTGAGTTTCATGCCGTTTTTACAGATAATGGTATGGAAGACTTCTTGTGCGAGTTCGACTTGCACTTGACGGATTTTTTTTTGATTTTGTCAACTCCTAAGCTGACAAAATCAAAGGCTGGCAGATTGGAAAAAATTAGCAATACTATATATTGTATTCTGGACAGAACTTTGTCAGTATCTCCAGATAATACCTTTGGCTTCATGATTATTACAATCCTTTTAAACGAATTATATTTAAATATTTTTTTAACTTAAAACACATATCTTACGTATACAGTACCTACACTCTAGACATTGCAACGACTTAAAACACACCATTCAAATCTTTTTTGTCATGTTTTTGAGAACTTAATTAGTTTTCATTTCAATATACTTACGCAAGTTACTATATGGAAAAATGCTTAAGAATAAATAAAATGATACCAAGGTCCACAGCTACAGCCACACCATATTATAATTGTTTCAGATTCCCTCGGGAACCCTATTAGATGTCGGGATAAAATATCATTCTCTAGCTTACTATCAACACACATACATACATATATCATATACATTACACATATATATGATGCATTATATCAATACATTTTACTCTGTTTTAACGTGAAAGAAAGACAAACAATCGAACACTTTTTCCATTGATAAAATTACTAGCTTTCCTGGCGAATTTCGTTTCACCCCCACTTAAGGGTATGAAAAATGTAGGTTGGACTATCCGATATACACATAAAATTTCTTAAGAACAGAACGGAACGTTTTGGTTCTAAGCTACCTCCTTACCAAGTTTTAGCCATAGCGGTTTAGCCGTTCTTGAGTTATAATAGTGTAACTAACACTTTTTTATATACATAGATTATAGTTTGTTCTTATAACATACACACATACATAGTATTACATAAAAACGAATGGTATATGTACCTTGTGAAACCTTGTAAAATTCTACCAATGGTATATGCACTTAGTAAAAAGCAGTTATTTTAATATTACATACAGACACTTCAATTTTATTTATTTGTATATATATTGAGTCTTAAAATAGTTATTCTTTAAAATTTGTTTTTATGTTATTATACTTTTATTGATTTCAAAACAAAATTATATTTCTTTCTAGAATTTTCTATTGTATAGAAGTCACGCGATCACTATTAATCTTTAAAACGAACATTAAATATACAAATATTAATTATTAAAATTCCGTACCGTGTCGTTGTTAACTTTAAAACGGAAGTAATTATCATTCGCAAGCAATGCCTGTATGGAAATTCATTGTTTGCAAGCTTTAAAGGGAATTTAAAATTTTATTTGGTACCTACATGCTTTCCAAAATAGCACTCGTCTCATACATTTTAGGCTTACGTAAAAATCGTAAGTTACATCCTTTTAGGATTCTATTCTCTTAATGTCTTAAAACCGTTTGTTGATACGAAAATAATATTCTTATATTTTTCTAGAGATTTAGGCAAAGTAAAATTTACCTAATTCTGCATTAAATATGTATGTAGACGTGTTACTGTGCAGAGAACTACCAGTATAATTACATTGAATTATGTCGCAACTTTATGAACTTTTTGAGGCTGACTGAATTACAAATTAATGATTTCATTCCTGTTTGTTATTATGTGATTCATGGTTTGAAAATATACAGAAAACATTTCATAACAAACACTATATTATGTCTAAAAATACTTACTTTTAGTTTATTCAAATATAATTACCTAGTACTTATTAATTACACGTTGGTTTGTTTGGTTTGTATGTTTTTGTATTAAAGAAGAAGAAACAAGAAAGAGAAGAAATAATAAATATTCTGAATATGTATTTGTATTTCAGAACATTTATTAGGTATATTTTATTCTTTAACCTGTGTATGGATTTGTACGATAAGAGATATTCCTAGATTTATAATATGTCACATCAAAAACACTTGACGTCTGAGTCATTGTTATGAGCAGAAATGTGATGAAAGAAAAAGTTTTTAGCAGTCGAGTGTAAGTTTAATAATATGCTTGTTAATTTTTTTATCAACCATTTAATTAGCCATTATTATATTAACACTTGCAGCTGTCGGTAGAACTAGAGGCGAATTTCATTGGGTCAAGCTGTGGTGGCGGCTTTTTAACAACTCCTGCCACCAACCGTTTCAAATGAGCGATAGCTAGTCCTGGGTTCAGGCCCTTCGGACACGCCAACATGCAATTAAAAATCGCATGACATCGGTATAACTTAAAATCATCACGTAGCTCTTGCAGTCTTTGTTCAGTATCTTCATCGCGAGAATCAATCACCCATCTGTACGCGTGTAGTAAAGCAGCCGGTCCTAAGAATCTTCGACCATTCCACCAATAACTTGGACAAGCTGTCGAGCAGCACGAACAAAGTACACACTCATACAATCCAACTAGTTTTAGGTTATCTTCAATACTTTGGGCCAGTTGGAATCTCCCCAGCTGAGCGAGATCCCTTCGGACAAGATATGGACGGATACTATCATAAGATGCAGTGAACCATGTCATATCCACGATCAAGTCTCTCTGTACATACATGTGTGGGATCGGCATCAAAGTAACAGTTTTATCATCAGGGATAGCTGTGATGCAAGCGAGGCAGTTATTACCTTGCAGATTAACAGCACATGAGCCGCAAATACCTTCCCGACAAGATCTTCGAAAAGAAAATGAAGGATCCATGTCTTTTATCTTAATCATTGCGTCCAAGACCATTTTCCCACATGTGCTTACGTCCAAATCATAATTGACAACTTTTGGCTTCTCGTTTGATAGTATACCACCATATCTGTAGATTTTAAATACTCGTCTCGGATCCACTGCCTTTTTTGGTGGTGACGGTTTTGCTGGCTTAGCTGGTGCGCTAGAATAAAAACGAAGATTTAACAGTAAGCGAACGTTTTGTTTTAAAATAGACATGATTTTCTTGTCATATAAATATTATCGAAATGTATTTTGTTGACTAAAGCATTTGAAATATATCCACATTCATGACAATATTTGACACTTAAAAAAAAAGATTTGGCACTTAGTTTATTTTTAATACCGTTAACTATATTTTACGAGGTTTTAATCTTTAAGTGTTCAGGAATAAATGACCATTTTTTGTGCTACAAATAATATAATATAAGATAGATGTGATAATAATATACATATAACAAGTCTGCACCGCGATTTCACCCGCCCTTATTTTATAGATCTTCGAAAAGGTTATGTCCTTTACTTTACTTTTACTGTTACTTATTTTATTATCTCGATATCTTATTAAGTTCCAGAGGGAGATCCTGATAAATTTAAATTATTTTTGGTGATAATGAGCAGTAGTATAACGCCGTTTTAACACTGGATATTAAAAGAGGGATGTTATTAGTTTGACGTGTCTGTGTGTTTCCTAAACAAATGGATCGATTGTAATGCATTTTTTTACATGATCTGATGATTCTTAGCTACAATTTATGGAAATCTGACCAGGCGTTTAATGTCACCAACTCATTTGTTAGCTGCGCCATAATTTTTTTGGTAATTTAAATGTATGTATGGCTTGATAATGAAACACTTATGTATGATGATGGAACTAAATTTGTTTTATAAGGGAGTTCGAATTCCTACTAGTAAGTAACCTTTAGGAAAAGCCCTGGCTAGTAAACCAAGTAAATGCCAGCGGTTTCTTAAATTTTTAAATACATATTCATACAAATATACAAATCTTCGCGTTAAGTCCCTAGTGCGGTAGGCAGAGAGCGCCGAGTGCCAAGTGACACGATCCCTGAACACTTGCCTAGCGTCCTGCACGTTCTTTAATATTTTCATCCATGCACGCCAATTTCGGAAATTTTTGACACCACCCTCGAGGTCTCCGCGGGTACCAACATCCATCCAATTTCACATTGTATATCTGTCCTGTCAATCTTTCATTTTTTCTACATGACCGGACTTGAAATTTTACATATATCCGAGTATTTGTTCAGAATTAACTATCAGAAATATATTTAATATAATCTCGTAGTATAATAGTATTAAATTCGTAGTTTGATGTTTATCACACATAAACAACATTATAACGCGGGTGAATCCAATAGTAACACGATGAACACGATAAGTTCTTCGGCAGTAATCTCCTCGGATCGTGATATATTTCGAAATGCAACGTATTTTGCAACGAAGCTCGATTCTACGTAATTGCTAACCCTTGAAAAATGTTTCACAACAGCGTGCTTCAAAACGTGTTCGAACTAACATGGTTCAATAAGTCTTATTGATATCAAACTGATGAAAATTTCATTTTTATTAATTTAGATATTATCGTATTTCATTTTCCATATTTATCCAATGTAGATTCTTATTGCGCGGTACACGCATATTGACGGAACTTTTTCTCTACATTACTTGCAATAGTAAGATACATAGTTCTAGCTGGAGGTTCCAAAGCATGCCGTTTATAAGTTAAAAAAGAATCGTCACGCCCAATTCCCAGACGATGTACGCAGAGAAATATATGCACCCCGTTTTTAGGTACACCATAGGTAATTGTTGGTTCGTTGTTAGGCTTGATCTGCAAGTCTATCCCATCCTCCAGACTCAAACACGAAATCGTCCCATGACGGCAGAAATAGTTAACACAGTGAATCCCCACCAGACGAGTTGTACACAGCTTTCTACCAACTGGTAATGATCACCAGATGATCTATGGTGTCTATAGGCCACGGTTGTCTCTTACCATCAGGAGACACGTGTGCCTGTTCGTTGTCTTATATCATAAATAAATATACGAACCACCGGACAAGAAGCAACTCGGAGTTTGATAAAATATATCTAAATATATAATTTAAATACACTAAAACACCAAAAACCTTTATAATGATATGTCCCGGTACGATTAGACCTGGATCATATTTAAATTAGGCAACTTAAGAAGCACCAGCTTTCTAGTAAATAGGCGACAACTCATAGTTTACTAACATAAAAAAATATAGTATTGGTCCGGGTCCTTGTGTAAAATAGACTATCTGCCTTCTTATCAGGCAACTCGTAAGAGGCGAGCATAGATTAATAAGCTTGCCGATAAGACTACTAGTGGTAGAGTTCTGGGAACAACTCACCCGGGTAGGGATCCACCACCTTACCGATTCTGACCGCCGTAATGCATTGCCGTAATGCATTGTTCCGGTGTGGAGGGTAGGGTAGCCGGTAGACTTGCACGTCAGATCTAACTCTCTGGCTACAGGACAGCGACGTACCTACAATATCTATATATCTCTTACCATCAGGAGAGTTGTGTGCTGTTAGCTTCGTTCTTGTTTGTGCAATAGCGTCAGTGCTCCCTATTGTCGTGTTCTGGTTTGTAGGATAGGGTAACTGGAAAACTTACTCAAGCAGGAGGCTTACCATCCGAACCTTAGGTTGACAACGCACCATTTCCACATTTGGTGTTGACGTGTATTTCTACCCATCAGGAAATCAGTCTGCTTGTTTGCCTTCCAATATCATAATAAAAAACCACTTTCTTTATATTTTCTTCGAGTGAAAAATATATGTAGGTATCTAATACAATTTTTCAATTTGTCAAGGTAAACAATTAGATAAATATCATTGTAATATTAACCTAAGCCCTAGAAATAGAACATGGAATGTGTATTCACAGAATACGCAATAGTTTGTTAATATAGCTTCATATGAGAAGCCTCTTGGTGAGCACACAGAGAACTAATTGCACTTCTGAATAACACATAAAGCACGTTCGCAAACACTTCACGACACATTCTACAGCGTTTACAGCAGATTTGTGCAATAACTCGGTAATATTTGGTTTGTACGGAACGTTGGATGAGCTCCACAAATATGGCCAAGATAATGAATAAATAATACATTGTACCTATTACAAGCCAATAGAATACGAGCTCGCAATTATAGTTACTAAGAGAATACCGTCTGTATATTTTATTTTTTTAGTGTCCCATACCCAAAAGCTAAAAACGAAACCCTATTACTAAGACCTCGCTGTCTGCCTCTCTGTCACCAGGTTGTATTTCATGAACCGTGATTGCTAGAAAATTGAAATTTTCACAGATTATGTATTTCGCTGTAGCAACAAATAGCAAATGCAAAGTTAAATAAGTATATAAAGTTTATCCTAAACAACAAAGTGATTTTTTGCTGGTTCTACGCGATCGCGAACTACTCGCGAACCCTTCGTGTGCTAACCAACTCGCACTTTGCTGGTTTTTTGTTTTTACGTGGTTAATAATTAATTATGGTCGTTAAGTATCATTATACTTCATATGTGGTATCATGTATTAGCAAGTACTAATTTTAGGCTCTGAAGGAAAAAAATGAAATATCACAAAATGCTACAAGGAAAGTGTAAAGAGTAGGAAATAGTTCACAAAGGAATTATTTCAGAAGTAATTTTCCCACAAACAACATTTTATGTTTCTCCAGGACGAAACTTTCGAAAACATTTAAGACGTTTTGAGATTTTTCTTTTGTTAATATTGAGCCTTTAAAAAAAGTTTTTATGAGTTCTATTTCAATCCACGGAGATTTTCAGTTATGCTTTTATTTAAACAATTTTAATCCGTATATTTTGTAGATAGGCTAATAGACCTATTTGAAAATATCATTGTCATTCATCTAGAGTCCATTCGCTTAGACATTGTCGGTACGCCCGCACGCATTTGTGATATTATAATAATATATCTAGGTTACTTCGCAAAGAGAATATCGATGAAACTTATTTACGTACAGATAAAATTGAGCACTTAATTATTCCTCACTTGAAATGTCGAAGATATTAATTGTATTTATAATAAGATATCTGTATCATAAAACTCTAAATTGCGGAGCGACAGCAATATTTGTGCGATATTTATGTACTAATTGCTAATTATTAGTGCTTATCAAGCAGAAACATATCGCTTACGTTTCAATTTTATTTGTTACACACCAATCGATTGCGTTTCAGTCACTGATTACCAATATAGTTTCGGAGGGTAGGGTAATCAGTTATTTCTACATAATAATATTTTATACAAATTATGTGATACAAAAACAATATGGTTATATTTAACTAAATACAGTGCCAAACGTTGATGACGTGCAGCACGTTATTGGTTGTAACTCAAATACTAAACAGTACTTAGTTAAGCATTTGTTGAACCAGGGTTTAGGTATTATTGAAGAAAAAATATGCATCTTTTATAATACAGTTCTTGTTACCAAAAACCGAAGGGGAAAAAGTATTTCTCTTAAATACAAAATCAAAGGAAGAATAGCGTTATGAGATACCACACAAGTCCTATTTCCAAAAACATTTCAAAGATGAATCTACCCATGGATTGTCATATGCACACTTATCTATTGTAGGATCTGGATGTAACGCTGTCAAGGCTCTAATCATACCCTCGTCATCCATAATAATGTAGATTTTGCAGTGTTATGGAAGTTTCGGACACAATTTTAATCTTTTGTACCGAATCTCAACAATTTTTTGATATAATCCTAAAAAATATTAATTTTTTAAATGTGATATAATATGAGACACTTTTTTTACTACTACATTTCTTTTTTTTTACTTACACATTACTTTACTACAATATACTAATATATCTCGTCTACAAAAAAATGTGTTAACGGTGAATTCTAAATCTGCAACTTTTTTTTTTCTTATGTGATAATTGAACAAGTACACGGTTCCCTTGAGGGTAGTAGATAACTGAAGTCTATAGACACCATAGATGTTATAGATATGTCGTTGTCTTGCGGCTGGGTTGTTATGCCTAGTGTGGAAGACTACCGGTTCCTATACTTTCGGACTGATACATGATACTATTATAATAATAGTATACCTAAGTTGTTGCATTAGTGAACTTTTTGATGAGTAATGATCTATTTAACTTATGCTAGCTACTTACGAGCTGCTTGATAATAAGGCAAACAGTTTGTTTTTTTTTTAAGAATCTAAATTAAAAATGGGATGCTGATATATTGAGGTTTTGATTAATTTCATCATCGGCTATTATCTCCTCCAATCGAAAAACTAAAATAAAGAGCAATAACGTTACGGCATCAGCGAAAGTTCTTTCATTTTGTGCGGAAAAAGTCATCCTATAGTAACACGATTTGCTAATATGTCTTATTTATTTATAACTACACACTGAAAATAATATAATATAACAAAACAAATATATTGTCAGTAAGTTATAGCCCTGATGATGCTGTATGGAATGTGTAGAAGGTTTACCAAGCGCCAGCGATGGAAAATATAAAATACTAGCGTTCCGCCCGCGCCGTCACCCGCGTGAATTATTTTAAAGCCAGCATATAGAAATTTTTACAGATGACGTATATATGTTGCCTTTATAACAACAAATAATAAAAACATAATATAATGAATATATAAAAAGTATCATTATCTGTAAAGTGATTTTTATAGATAACCAGCTTTCCGCCCGCGGCTTCGCTCGTGTATTTTATTTTAATAACACAAACAACTTTCAAAGGGCAGACATTTTTCCGACTTATAATACTAATTGCGTAAAAACGTACCTTCTTTTTAATATAGTCAGTTAAAAAGAAGCCTTGTCCTTCCTCAAGGTCAAATCTATCTCTGTATTAAATTTCATAAAAATCAGTTTAGTGGTTTAGGCGTGAAAACGTAACAGGCATTTATAATATTGGTAAGGATTTAAGGCGGTGGTACCAACTTTAACAAGTCGTTACAATCTGTAACTGTACTAGTGTTGGTTAATTACTCTAGAAATCTTTGGTGCCAAATAGCTCGCGTATTATTCGAGAGTGGTTGTCAAGAGTCTCCGCAACCGGCATGTATGTATGAAGAGAATGATGAATGTGGAGGAAGATAGGCGCTCGATACTCTCTGCTTACTCCGCAAGGAACCTGACATAAGGATATGTATGTATGTAACTTGGGTACCACACCACTATATTAATGTAAATTTGTATAAAACCAATATGTATAAGACTCGTCGTAATCGCTGTTCCAGGATAACCTTTAAATGTCTGATGTGTCCACAAATCTGAAAGCTTTAATGTATTAATCTTAAGTTACACTAAGCTTCGATTACGCGACCTTCAAGCTATAATCACCCTTAGGGCGAGGATGATAAGGTTTTCCCCAATCCCTTAGCAACATCACCTTGATTGTGTGATGTAAGTATACGACGAGTCATGTTTGCCAACGATGATTGATGGTCGGAACAAGATCGTATCAGCTAACGCGATGTCTATGACCTGAGTACATTCTGTATGGAATTTTTAGGGTTCTACACCCAAAAGGTAGGGACGAAACCTTATTACTAAAACTCCGATGTCCATCTGTCTGTCTGTCTGTCTAATGATGTATTTCTGTTGCCTTTTCAATGTAGTTGGTTAAAAAGTAGCCTATGTCCTTCCTCAAGGTCTACTCTATCTCTGTATAAAATTTCATCAAAATCGGTTCAGTGGTTTAGGCGTGAAAGCGTAACAGACAGACAGACAGTTACTTTTGCACTTATAATATTAGTACGGATGATGATCAATCAATAGTTCACTACTGATAAAATACCTACAGATGAATATAACATAACCTCCGTATTTTTCAAAAGATTAAAATCATTTAAAAGAAAAACAGCACATATAGCATCTTAGCATTTCATTAAAAATTATATATCAATATTATTTTACAGCATTGAATGAAATCTAGCTAATTTATGAACCTTAAAGTAGGTAATGAAAAGTTTTATGAAGATTTAAGCACCTGCACATACTATTTACTACCTACCCACTTATGTAATTTCTTTAATAATGTTACTACAATACTTGGGATTGTAAGCTAAATTGTAAATGTAAACAATTTTGAACTTCCAAGTCAGCCTGACTTGTTGATGTTACTATAACTTCTATTTTTGTAAGACGTGTATTATTCGATATTCCAATTGAACTGATTGCTTACTCTTGTGTGTTAGAGATTATACTCTCTGTTACAAAACTCATTGTTTGTTGCAATATGATAAAACATAAATTTGTGTCAAGGTTCATTTGAATCCACTACTAAATGACTTGTTTTTAAGTTTCTTGAAATACATAACGTAAATCGAAACAACATAAGTTGAAACATATTTTTTCACATGGTTTAAATGTAAACTTTGGGTCAGCATACACACGGACTCAAAATAAAAAAGAAACTGCATTATACGAGGGCTGCTACTTGCGTATTCAGAATAAAAAAAAACACATGTCATTTAAAATGTTTTCAAAATATTTGCTGGGATGATTGATGCACTCCTGGTTACGTTGAAACCAATTTCTATAGCACTTTTTCCAATTGTAGTAAATTGTTGCACGAAAATGTTCATAATTTAAATCCACAACGATGAGAACACACATTTTTCAAAATGATATAACAACAAAAAAACAATTGACATTCACATGTAATTAATGTATTCTACAACTAAAGAATTCCATTTTTAAACGATAATGTAATAACTTTTTAAATATTGTTCTTGAAGTGGCCCATTACGTAAATGGTTGGATACTTAAAATAGCAGCACTCGTAACAACACACTATATACATCAATGACACGGCGCTCCACCAGCCTGATGAGATTCAACTTGTGACAAATGAATTTTCCTATGCTGGAAATCGAAACAATAGACGTATGCTTTAGGAATTGTGTTAAAACGTTGTTCAACATAATTTGAAACTACTTATATCAAAACCAAGCAAACTTCAGATGTATCAAAGCACAGATCAATCTTTTAGGACTAGAAACTTAAAATATTGCATTCATACTTCTCTTATGTAAGTCATAAGAGTCATAAGAGCATCCACTAAGGAAGAAGATTTAATCCCAAGGAAGTGAGATAGGGGATAAAAGTTCCCATGAATTAAATTGTTAGTAGGACCAAATAACTTCAAAATTCAACATGAAATCAGAAGAGCTTAAAATATTATGCTTATCACCGTAATTCATGGTGCTCTTCTAGCATGCAATTCTGAAAATGGCATTCTTCTAAAGTGCACTTTTGTCTAACAAAACACCTATGTGGAACAAATTACTAGAGGCGATATTTCCAAATGTATACCTCGCTTACGAACCTTTTAGAAAAGAATACTAATTTCTCAAAGGTTGGCAACACATTTCTCAGTGTTATGGATGTTCACAGGCAACGGTGATTACTTACAATCAGATCACCCACTTCCTCATTAACCACCTCTTCTATGAAAAAATAACCAGAACAAAAACAGATAGTTAAATTATTTGAACACACAGACAAACAAGAAAAGTTGAGAGATTTGTGTAGCAAATATAATTATTTCTTTTTGTTTACAAAATGAAATACATAGGTATAATTCAAATGCAATAAAACTGCCTTAAACAAAATTAAGTTTATTATCATGTTGTCTAGGTAACTGATATTTTTATATTTTTGTTCATATTACAACAAACCGGCAAAGTGCAAGTTGGATTTGCCCATGAAGCATACAGCAAAAAAATGATGTTGGTTGTATGTTAGCCCCTTTTAAATATTTAATTGTTTTATTTTTAGGAACTTGTTGTTTTCGCAACAGAAATACATCATCTGAGAAAATTTCAACTAAGCTAGCATAACTGATGAGAAACAGCTTGGTGACAGACAGACCGACAATCAAACTGACGAACAGTGGAGTCTTAGTAATCGGGTCTTGTTTTTACCCTTTAGATAGGAACCCTAAAAAATACTGAATCAAAAACAAAATTAACAAAACAATGTTTCAACACTGTTTAATTGCTTTAGCTATTAAATTTATGAAAATTGTTAAAGCTCTTAGATACAGATCTGAAAATTATTAAAAATTATCTGAACTATTTTAAATAATATTAATCACTAAACTTTTAACCTCATGTTTAGGACTGAAACTTGATAAATATTTAAATAGCTGATGGATTAGCCATTTACTTTTCATATGTACTTAACACATGCATTCTTATTGCAATGAATAATTGCAATATTAGATGAAGTGTCAGTAGTATCTAAAAGCCATATAAGAAATTTTGCCATTAGGAAATCGTCCGACATAAAAATAAGAAGCATATTACTAACCTTAATTATTATTTGGCGCAATAATCAATAATATCTTGCAAAAACAGTTAGCAGTAAAATTTTACAGCCTTCTCCGCATATCCAAGGGACTATTATAATATATAAATTTGTTATTTATATGCATTGTTTTTATCAGTATAACAATTCGTATTTATTTTATATTCGCAGGTATCATTATTAATTCTTATTCCATTATTTGTTAATACTATTGTGCTACAATTTTAGGTTACGCTTTTCAATTTTTATTTCCTACTTCTGTTTACATACAAATGTCAAATTACATTTTTTTTTGTAACTTCTTTCCATTAAGGGAAAGGCAAGGGAACTTTGTCCATACAGTCTAGTCTTGGGTATTTTATTTTTTTTAATAGTTATGGGATATCCATGGAAGATGAGGCTGATGAGATAATTCCATGGAAAATGAGATGAATACATTATTTATAACGATGACGATTTTTACATGGTAACTCAAAAACGTTTTAATAGAAGATGATTCTGCCACTGTCGAGCTTAATTTATCCAGCCAACATTAATTGCAAAAAAACAATCAACAACCGTGACAATAATGAGTTTCATTTTATCTAAATATAATAAGCGATACTTTTACAAATCCAATTGAATTCACATTAATTATTAACAAATATCAATCAATCAGCTGTCAAATGTTAATTGTCATAAATGTAAATATAACCTAACTCCATTCGATTCTGTTTATGATATTATTTTAATATACTATTTATTTTAAAATAAAATATAGGCTTGGATTACAATATAAAAATTCGATATTTGTAAATAAAATTATTTTGTATTTACTTAATATGAATCAGATGTAACCTAAATTTACAATTTAAGAGTTATTAAACTTATAAGCTCATGGAGCTGGTTAGAAGATCCCTATTTCATTATTATAAGCAACGTTTAAAATATACCTATCGACATTTTTTAACTGGCACTTCAACATTTAATGTAAGTATTCTGCGTTGATTCGGACTTTAGTAATTGATTAATTTTTGTGTTTTGGTTGTGATTAATTTTTGTGTTTTGGTTATGATTTGTAACTGATTACAGAAGCAACTGTATTTAAGACTTCAAAGCAAGTATAAGTATTTTCTTGAATTGAGTGCTGTTGCTATGTAATGCCAGAATTTGCTAAAAGTCATCTAGCAACTATGATAGCCGATATTACTAAGGATTAGAACTGTCTTTCTAAAGCATTGATTCCAAAAGATTTTAACAGACAGGTTTTAAGCCAATAGCAATAAATAGTGCCACTGAGTAGCTTTTTAATGGATAACTTGTTTCCAACTGTGGTTTTGTACAACTTTACTGAGCTTTATGAGTTTAAAGATTGTTCAATTGGAGAGACTGATAGCTTTGATCCTAATATCATATTTAGTCATATACAACCTATAAAAAATCTTATCAGGAAAGCTGTTTGCTAAGTGTGGTTGTGATAAAAGAAAAACTTGGATAACACTTTTAAAACCTCTCCATTAGAAAGTAATTATTATATTCTAATTTACATTTAATTTAGGATAATAATGTAACCACCATTGTGCAAAAAGAAGTGTGGCCCAGGCGAGTAGTGACTGGTATCCAGCCCACCGGTTCTCTACATGTTGGAAACTATTTTAGTGCCATTCGTAGATGTGTAAAACTACAAAAGCAAGGTGAAGATGTTATGGTCTTCATTGCTGATCTACATGCACTTACCTCTCCACAGGTAATTTTTTTAAATGTTTGGTGTTAGAAGACAAATAAGCAGATAGTTTTGAGGTATTTTTTAAAATGTTTGATGCTAGAATACAAATAAGTTAATGGTTTCCTGATAGTATGACATACATTTTATAGAAACATTTCATATTTACACCTTATTTTTATTTATTTTTTTGTACATAACATTTAATGTTTACTTAATATACATACGTAATAATTATGTAAAATTTATGCACAATATGAGATCCACAAATAATGGGACCTTAAATAGTCGGCTATTAGTGGATTGTCTATACCTACCCCTTAGAGGATATATATGTGACAATAAACCTTTAATTTTATATTATATATTTTTTATCTGTATACTATTATTATATTAGTAGTAACATGTGTCCAAAATATGAACAAATGTTGTTTTAGAGTACAGATATCCAGGGAAACACATTGGAATTGGTTGCATACCTAATTGCAGCGGGGCTGGACCCTGAGCGATGTGTGCTATTTGCGCAGTCGTCTGTGCCTCGCCATGCAGAGCTGTGTTGGGTGCTGGCCTGCCTGGCTACCAACGCTCGCCTAGCACACTTGCCCCAGTTTAAAGAGAAGTCTGCTACTATGAAAGAAGTACCAGTGGGGCTCATGCTCTACCCCGTACTTCAGGTAATTTCTTCTTATAGAAAAACTTGATACTGTATATTAATATAGAGAGCAAATAAACAAATTTCCCTCGACAAATGACTAGATCGATCCAACCCCAAGTTATAAGTTTGTACAGTGATACAAATACATGATAGAAACACCCAGACCCTGAAACGCAGTCCGAAAACACAATAAATAAAACTAAATATGTTGATCACCTAAAAGCCCTATCAAGAATCCAACTCTTGTCTATGGTATGTTCGATGGAGTTATACGTGTATCTACGCCCTCGGCCAACGAAAATTTTAAAATAGTTAGTTGGAAAATTTTAGATTATCCACATTAATGTTAATAAAATAAAAAATTAGAAATTCTTCCACAAACTTCCAAAACGGTACTCGTAGTTTAAAATAATAATAAATTTAATGATTATAACTTAATTCCAAAATTGCTTTAAAGCTTATAGCATTGTACTGAAAAATGTTATGATTGATAGGAAAATGTGCTCGATGGTGAAAATCAAGAGACGGATAAAAATGATGATTGTGTTTGAGTTGTAATGTATGACCTCCGCAGGCGGCGGACGTGCTGGTGTACCGCGGGACGCACGTGCCGGTGGGCGTGGACCAGGTGCAGCACCTGCAGCTGGCCGCGCAGCTGGTCAAGACCTTCCACCACCGCTACGGCCGGATGTTCCCCACGCCCAAGGCCATAGTCGCCGGTCAGTCCACACTGACATGACCTACGAACCTGACACTCACACTTACACACACTATAAATGTTCATTATCCATTGGGATGTGATAACCCAATCGGCCACTAGTGATAATTTATTTAATTATTTTTTATAGTGTTAGCGGCCCGCCTCAGCTTCTCTCGAAGGTGTACAATAATGTAGACAATTTTTTTGACTTATCTTGTAGGGTTTAACCAGCGTTTGCAATGTAATCGAAAAAAATGCGCTTATTTACGCATCATAATAAAAATCTCAAGAATGATTAGTGCATGTGTTATACACAAACACCTTCCTCTTGAATCATTCTATCTATTAAAAGAAACCGCATCGAAATCGGTTGGGTAGTTTCAAAGATGTAAGAAGATGTAACAGACAGACAGGAAGAAGCAACTTTGATTTTTAATATGTAGTGATAGTGAAGTGCGATTAGTACCTCCGCCTTACTTATTCCTGCCGCCATAAAGTAAAACATGTCGCTAATGTGTTCCATGGCATGAAATAGGATCTAGGACCTATATTAGGAAATTCAATTATTTGTTAAAATATTTGCACACGACGTACCTAGTAGAATATGTTTTTGTAACAACTGTTACATAACACATAATATTCCGAAAATTAATTATTTTACTTTTATTTTATTAAAACCTAACAATATCTGAGACTTGACTTGACATAGAATGAAATCGTCTCTCGACATGTAACATAATATTTACCAATAGAATAGACCAATTGCCTTCCTATCAGCTTGTAAGAGGCCAGTGTAGGTTAATTGGTGGTAAAGTGCTCTGCAGCAACTATTCCTGCCTTCAAAATGACATAGTCGTAAGACTTGCACATAAGGCCCAACAGCTCAACCACATGATAGAGATAATCAAAGATAAGCAAGCAGACGGATTTCCTAAGTAAGAAATACACGTCGCCTATAGACACCAAAGGTGGAAATGGTGCGTTGCCAACCTGAGGCTAGGATGGTAAGCCTCTTGCGTGAGTAAGTTTATCAGCTACCCTACCCTCTAAACCAGAACACGACAATGGCGAGCATTGACGTTATTGTGGCAGGAATAGGTGAGGCGGTGGTACCAATCCGGACGAGTCGTTGCAAGACTCTACCATTTAGTCAATGTCACGGTGTTGGTGACAATAGACCCTGCTCGCCTCTTATCAGCTGCCTGGGTGGAAGGCAGTTGGCGTATTCTACAATGGGACCCGAACCAACGCAAATTTTAATTTATTTAATTATTTATTTAAATAATTTAATAAATAAAAATATGCGTTATTAGCAGGAAAATATTTTGGATTACTTCTAAAATGGAAATTTTTCGAATAAATGTTAGAAGTATGTTTTCATCAGTATTTTTGTATTAATTTATTACGTCGTTAATTACATGGTATAATAAATTAATATAATAGTTTTCAAATGTAAAATAATATGGAATATTTTTAAATAGCTTAATATGATTACTATTTAAATAGCTTAATATGATTAATATGATTTTTCCAGAGGACGGAAGTGACAGACTTCGCAGTCTCCGGGACCCAACCAAGAAAATGTCAAAATCAGACTCTGATCCTAAGTCAAGAATATTGTTGAGTGACTCGGAAGAGACAATCACTTTGAAGATACGAAAAGCTGTGACAGATTTCACGCCACAGGTATGTATATCCCCCGTGTTGGTCCGGGTCCTCTGTGTAGAATAGACCAACTGCTTTCCTACCAGCTACCTCGTAAGAGACGAGCATAGATTAACTGGTCCACTTCCTATAGGAGCACTGGTAGTACAGTGCTTTGCAGCAACTCGCCGGAGTAAGATCCACCGCCTTACCTATCCCTGTCAAGGTAGGGTAACCGGTAGACTTGTACATACCGTCATCAGGACAGTGACGTATATACAATATCTATGGTGTCTAAAGGTTTATCATGAGGAGACCCGTGTGCTTGTTCGCTGTCTTATCCCATAAAAAATATAATAAATTGAGTTGTCGCATTACCGTTTGAAACGTCTATGTGAAATAAAATATTTTCTATTCTTTTCTATTCAAAATTTTATGAACGAGTATTATGCTTTTTTAGTATTTAAGCTTTAGCTGCAGACCCTATTTTAAAACTCCTTACAAAAACTGTGTAAAATATCAGATTCTCAACTAGGTCAACTTTACCGTACCTACCTATATTTTTAATGAGTCTCAGAGTGGTGGAGGGCACTCTTTTCATATGGGTTTGACGGTTATGCCAGTACCAATACTGTACCACTAATTTCATCAGTCAGTGTGAGACGGTCCTGATATTCGTTCTCGTCAGGTAACGTGGGATCCCGTCGCTCGTCCGGGAGTGAGCAACCTGGTGTCATTGCACTGTCTGTCCGCGGGCCTGTTGCCGGAGGAGGCGGTGGCAGAAGCGGAGGGCCTCACCACCGCACAGTACAAGCGAGTGGTGGCGGCGGCGCTGGCGGGCGAGCTGTGCCCGCTGGCGGCCCGCGCGGCTCGGTTGCTGCGCCAGCCCGACCTGCTGCACGCGGTGCTGAGGCATGGAGCTGTGGCCGCCCGCCGCCGCGCTGACGTCACATATGCGGCCATCACGCACCTGCTACGTCTGGCGCCAGACCACCACACACAGGCAGACACACACCGCTTAAGTGTATAATCTGATAAAATTGTCCCGATCCAATCATTTTCTCGGTAGATATGTGTGCGGGTTTATGCTCTATGACATATTATTATATACTTGTCACCATAGCGTCAGTTTTCCATTTTAGTGTCCCACGCTGGAAGTTACAGTAGATGGTAAACTTGCATAGTGGCTTGAGATTCTGGTAAGTCATCTTATGACTAAAGACTCACCGGTAACATCTGCAGTTTTTATTAGTGTCAGTGGCACCGAATACCACACAGCTATTGAATGATTGCTAAAGAATCACCATGTTTGTACGTTTTTATAAATGTGTTACCTCCTACAGTCTAATTTAATGTTCATTCACTTGGTAGAACTAGTTAATATTTGTATAAAACAATTTTGCATTCTATATAAATTTAATAAGATAGATAAGGCAGGTTACTAATGTTATTAAAGCATTTTCAAGTTTGTGTTTTATTGATAGTAAATGTTTTATGAAATTAAAAGTCTGATCATTTTTTTTTCAAAAAAATACAATTTTATCAAAAAGAATGTAAATAATCTGTTATATTTAAGCATTTATGTTTATTAATTAATTATTAATTAATTTATTAATTAATTAGCAATATTTTTGTTTTAATTTATTTTATTAAAATTTATTTATAAAATAAATTAAAACAAAACAAATAAATTAAATCATTTTAATAAAACCTTTGTTTTATTAAAATGATAAAATAGCGAATTATTCACGTTTGCTCTCCTAGTAGTGGTCTCGAAGAGTATTAATAAATACAATTTTAAGTTAATTATATATTGACTAATATTGTCTTATACAATAAATTATTAATTCTCCTGCAGAAACCCATTAAGACATCAAAATTTAATCAAAATCCGTTCAGTAATTTTAGAGTTTATTATAACATACATCGTGATAAATTTAGATAATTGTATATTATTTTATTTATATGTTTCGATTAGCAGGTGTATTTAATGTACAAAATTTAAAAATATATTTTATTTGAATTGATGTTGTGGATTAGAAACTGCATAAAATCGGCGCATGAAGAATACCGTACCATGTCTATCAACTACGAACGCGGCAAAAAAAATTAAAATGAAAACTGCTCACAGTTATGAAAGACGATTGAAAAGAAATGAAATGACAATTATTTATTTGCCGAATTGCCGAAAGAAGGGGCTTACACTTTAATTCTTCTTCGTCCTAGCCTCATCCTGGATATATCAGATGATTTATTGATTTGTAGCACATTACAACCTGGAACTATTCTACATTATTTAGATTATAATAATATCGTTTTTTGTGCAAAATTTAAATAATATTAGTAGTCGAGATGGGCATTGTAATAAAACAAAATGTAAAGGTGATTATGGTATATTATCGTGTCAGAGTCGGTGGTGGTGGTGTTGCATGTGGTGGTCGAGCGGGTGCGGCGCGGGCGCGGCGTGCGGCGGCGGCGCGGCGGGCGGCGGCTGCGGCAAGCGGGCGCGCAGCAGCGCCAGCAGCTCCCGCAGCACGTCCACCGCCTGCGCGGCCGTTTCCGCTTGCTTCTCTGCAGCGAGAGCGCTCCGCATGGCCGCCTCTGCCAACAACTCCTCCGTGCTCACCCGCACGCCCCCCTCCGCCGCCGCGCCGCCACCTGCCGTCCCCCCACCTCCCGCGCCGCTCGCCATGACACCCCCTGACGCATCTGAGTACATCTCGTCGTCGGAGTGACTCCCGATTTGATCGCGGCAATTCGCTACAAGACCAAACATTTTGTATAAAGATTTTATAGTTACGGCAATAAAATATTCAGATTTAATTCATTATTTTATAGGCTACTGATTTGCGTTAGTAAGAAATTTGCAGGGTTTGCATTTTACATGAATAAGAGGGAAATTGTTTAAAACAGATAATTATTTTAATGACTCTGATTGTATCCATAATTATTTTTAAAACAGAAGAGTGTGTGTGTGTGTCATTATTAATTATATAAATAAATAATGATACATCCTAATAAGGTTACAAAGAAAATTTCTTTAGTTATTTATGTATAGGCATAATGAATATTATAATCATTCTCACACAAAAAGTCATTAGTTATTAGCAGTACTTATAATAATATATTTAACATACTTATATTACTAACCTCACCTAAAAAAACCTGCAATGAATCAAGCAAAATTTTTCTCTTATTAAGTTCTGATAAGTATTTGTTTAAGTAACAGATTTAGTAGCAGAAAGAATTTATACAGAAAGTCTGTATTAGCAGCATCCAGATCCAGAATTTTGACTAGTATTTGTATAAAATATGTATACTGTTTCATGTGACATTATCACATTCAAAGTTGCTCATTTTTAATAGTGATGTTTAGTTTTGGGGTTGATAAACCTTTACAGAAACCTGAAGTTTATAGAAGCAGGATAATGCTAGAATGAATTTCATTGTGTATGCGATGGCATTCTTTGACAAGGCATGTTTCTCCTTGTGCTGGTCCATGCCCCTATGTAGAATAGACCAATTGCTTTCCTATCAGCTTGTAAGACACCAGTGTAGGTTAATTGGTGGTAAAGTGCTGTGCAGCAACTAATCCTGCCATCACAATGACATAGTCATAAGACTTGCACATAAGGCCCAACAGCTCAACCACATGATAGAGATGCACCTGCAATGTCTATGGTGTCTATAGGTCTCTTTTTATGGTAATCAAAGGTAAGCAAGCAGACGGATTTCCTAAATAATAAATACATGTCGCCTATAGACACCAAAGGTGGAAATGGTGTGTTGCCAACCTGAGGCTGGGATGGTAAGCCTCTTGTGTGAGCAAGTTTACCGACTACCCTACCCTCCAAACCAGAATACGACAATTGCGAGCTTGAAGCTATTGTGGCAGGAATAGGTAAGGTGGTGGTACCAATACGAATGAGTCGTTTCAAGACTCTACCACTTAGTCAATGTCACGGTGTTGATGACAATAAACCCTGTGCTCGCCTCTTATAAGCTGCCTGGGTGGAACGCAGTTGACCTATTCTACAATGTCAACATCAGTCAATGTCAACACTCTTACCATTAGGGGACCCATGTGCATGTGTGCTGTCTTATCCCATAAAAAACTTAGGTGAATTGATTTTGCTAATTATGGTTACTCACCTTGATAATTTTTTGGGTACAGTATATTTTGTAATCTTTCTTCTACACTTGACAATTCAGCAGACCCTACTGATAGTTTCTTTCGGGCCTTATACTTTAAATCAGCCCAATACTGAAACAATACCAGCTGTTATTAGAAACAAAGCATTTAATTAAAAAATATTTAGTGCCTTTTGTCTCAAACAATTGGTGTATGGTGCTCCAGTAAAAAGGATTTGTTATATTGTACTTTTCAAGAAATACAATATAACAAATGTTTTTACAGCAGTTCGTTCTCAGATTTTTTACATTTATATTGTAAAAGTCATTAAAAATAATATGCCTGTCAAAAATTTTATGCAAGCTTAAATACATAAATAATCCAAATTTTATGTACTTGGCACAACAAAAACATTATTATAATATTATTGTGAATGAGAAATATTATTACTACATGCAGTTTTATTAAAAACATTATATTAAATGTTTATATAATAAAAATAATTAAGAAATCAATTTTTTACTATTTTTTATTGATGTATTTACTAATATAACTTTAGTTACAGGAAGCAGTTTAAACTAAAGTTATTTCGCTTTCATCTGCAAACCCCTTGCAGGTTTCAAGATAAAACTAACCAATTAATTTTAAAATCTCCTTTTTAGTTTAGTAGTTTTAGTTTATGTATACTTTGATAAAAAAAATTGATGGCACTGAAACCAGAGTGATCTAGAGCAAAAATGTAATTTTACGCCACATTACTAAGATCAGTTTGGCATGTCACCATTTTGAACAACGCACCAAATCGGATGAGAGATGTTGCAATATCTTGAGACAAAAAGTACCGAGAAACGCTTAGATTAGTGTGGCTAGAAAGAATTATGATTTTTGTATACCATTTTGTAACAAACTCATTATTAATAAAAATATCATTTAGATCACTCTGGTATTAGCGTCATCATTTGTTCTTTATTTATTTGTATTGTAAAGTGTGTGTTATCGTACGAGTATACCAATTGAGTTTTAACATAAGCTACTACCTACATGTAAGTAGAATAACATGCAGATAATTCAGATGTTGGAAAATAATAGAACAACATATACCTAACCCTGCAAATTATCAATAAGGCTCAGGATCTATTCCCAATAGAGAAGAAGTTTAAGTGATGAAAATAAATGTTTTTATTTCAGCAACAGTTTTATTCAATATATTTAATTAACTTTATAATATGTATTTTTGCCCAATATACATAAAACAAACAAAATAAATAAGCTCTTCAATTGTATGATTGCTCTAGGAGTATTTATTTATTACTCATCCCCAAAACAACCCTTGAATCTACAGGACCTAAGAGGTTCCTTCAGCATCTTTATTTAATAGGTGGGTTATTACCTCCACTGTCTTATGTCACTTTTTAAAAAACTTTTTTATTCACAAACTAAATTTACCTTTTTTGAGGTAACCTAAATGATTCTTTAATCAATATATTAATTAATGTATTTTGGTAAAACTAAAGAGTGACAATTCTAATGATTTATTAGTTTGGTATCAAGATTAATTTTAATAAAAATTACTTTTTCTTTGTCCTAGCCTTATCTAGTCTCTAATCAGATACTACCAGGTACCTACATATCATAGAGTGGGTCTAATGCAGATTTTTTGACAAAGTTTTCCTTCAGCACTCAGAAAATGCATTTATGTTAGAAAAACTCATTAGCAAATGGCAAGGTATGAACCCAAACTACCGGATAGAAGTCCGAAGCGCTAATCATGGCATAATAGACCACTGACATTTTAAAAAAGTACTTACTTTACACCATTTATCAGGAGACTTGCGTACTCCCTCAGACGCAGCAGCTGCTACGTTAAGCCTTTCAGCAAGTAACCGCCACAGTTTACTAGAACTGTATCGGGAATAAATAGATTGCTTGCCTGCAGCAAAGTCACGGTGTTCTTCCATAAACGACAAGAGCAGATCTATTTGTTCTGAGCTTACTCTACACCTGGTTAACACAGCACTCATATCTACATGGCATATCGGAATGCCGTAATATTATTGTCATTTCGCATCAAGTTTCTTTCAAGAATTGTTTTTCACGTAATACAAGGATTATTTCAAGTAGGTATACTTTAAAATCAGGATAATATTAAAATGTTTGCTAAATTATGTATATACAAATTCAAATAGGTTTACTAATAAAACCTGAATACGTTACAATTGATACTAAAATTAAAAATACTAAACATTAATCATTAAATCCATATCATATTAAAAAAATACAAAATAATTAAAAGCAAATGTTATAACTCTTGCTAAGCTAGCTGTCATTTGTCATTGTCAAATCACAGCAAACAATCAGTCAATTGTCAAACTCATAAAGATAAAGGATAAAAAGCAATTGACTAGTGTAGAGCGAGATAGAAATATTCTCGTTGTTACTAAATGATTTAAGGCAGCAGCAGGTCTTCGTGAAAAGTACACTATCATCTCTAGACGATAGTTAGTCCCGTCAAACTAAAGGTATAAGGTACACTCCTAACGATGCCCAAAATATGCAACATCAATCTCATACTCATAGGGCCGGCTATCTTACTCTCAGAAGGCCGGTTGGTTTTGATTTTGTCAATGCAACTAAACCCACAGAAAAATCTTTCACTTTTTCTAAGAGAGTTAACTCCTAGGAGTTAGGGAGAGGCGGGTTTTTGTTACAGGTGTTTATTGGTTCTTTGTTTGTTATGAATGACTTATGAGTGTTGTCAGGAGTTCCATGACATTATTCCACCTGCACCATTTTTCAATCGCAATACGAGACGAAAAGATATTAAGTAGCATCCACCTAGGGTTGATATACCTCATATTTAAACCAAAATTTTCGACGCAGCATCCTTCGTACTGCTGTAGATTAGAATTCACTGTCTGATGCAGTGTTCCTTGACTATTATAATTTGGGCGTTATCAAGGCTATAGTGAATAGGCTGCTTCTAGCTTAGTATAATTCCACCCTTGACTACCTCATTTACCATCAGGTGAGTTGTATGTCATTTATCAATATACTGAGCTATCTTATATATATTATAAGTAATTATAAAAAAAAGACTTGTCCCCAATGCGAAGTATTACTTACTAAGTCTAGTGTAACCTGAAAACTTTTTGCAGTTGATAAAGTCACAACAAGCCCACCTTAAGAGAGTGAGATAGCTGGCCCTATGAAATAGATGTTTAATATTGAGAACAGATTTTTGTGAGGAGTGTTATGTTTAGATGTACCTATATCCTCATAGCTATAATTTTATCAATTCCATAAAAGTCACAGAGTTTGGCCAGTCTAGATTGAGTTAGCAAAACGTAATTGAGGACGACCTGTCTTCGTTAGAATCGTAATCTCCAAATAGATCCTCTAAGTTCATTGAGTAACCGTTGCTATGTCGAGCGTTTGAGCGTCCAATAATAATTAGGCTATTGTACCTACTGCCAACCGATTTATTTGCTACTTGTCGCTATAGAAACGACTCGTCCGACTTATTTATTAACACTGTGATCTCATTTAGTTCTCATTGGTGAAATCATTTTGAAATCTTTCTAAAACATATTTAAAATAATTGCATGAACATACACATTAACTTTAAATATTATTGATCAGTCAAACGGAAATTTGCAAGAAGTTTGATAAATCTTTACCAGTCATGAGTCATCATCAATATTTTTTATTAATAATAAGGAAAAGACTTTTATCGTAGCGAAACCTTCTTTCCAAACAAAACAATGGTTACCTTATGATTTATAAAATATAAATAAATGTTATGTAGTGCAGTTAGTGAGTGACACAGAATATGTAGGTAATTGCATAGTTTTCGGTACCCGGTCGTGGGTATGAATCGGTACGTGGTACTGCAGCAGCTCGGCGATGGCACGTATGGCTCCGTCGCCATGGCGCAACGCCGAGACAACGGAGAAAAGGTGGCTATCAAGAGAATGAAACGGAAATACTATTCGTGGGATGAGGCTATGAATCTGCGTGAAGTCAAGTCATTAAAAAAACTCAACCACGCTAATATAGTAAAGTTGCGTGAAGTGATTCGTGAAAATGACACTCTGTATTTTGTGTTCGAATATATGCGTGGCAACCTCTATCAACTAATACGGGACGCTGAGAGACCTTTCCCAGAACCAGTTCTTCGTAATATATTGTACCAAGTGCTTCAAGGCCTAGCTCACATGCACAGACATGGATTTTTTCATCGTGATTTGAAACCCGAAAATTTATTGTGTGCTGGTCCTGAACTAGTGAAAATAGCAGACTTAGGATTAGCGCGTGAAGTACGATCCCGTCCTCCTTACACTGACTACGTATCTACGAGGTGGTATCGCGCTCCCGAGGTCTTGTTACATGACACACATTACGGAGCTCCCATCGATCTCTGGGCTCTAGGGTGCATTATGGCTGAGCTTTATGCTTGTCGTCCATTGTTTCCCGGCAACTCAGAGATTGACCAACTGTACAAAATTACTGCTATTCTTGGCACTCCTAACAGAGAAGAGTGGCCAGAAGGTTATACACTTGCAGAAGCATTGCGCTTCCGATTCCCGACGTGCACAGGTGTTCCTTTGGATCGCATCGTTCCTTCGGCTTCAGCTTCGGCGCTAGCTTTGCTCGCTGCACTTATTCGGTATCCACCTCGAGAGCGACCCACGGCGCCTCAAGCTCTTAGGTTTTTATGATTTATTTCTCGTTGATTAATGAAATAATGACACACTGTGTGCCATATATGCTTAACTCATTCTTTTTTTAATTATTTATTCCAGGTTTCCCTACTTCGCAGTCGGCGCTGCACTCGTTCTTCCTCCACCTACATCACGTGCTCGAAGGTTACTTAATTCTGCAAATTAAATTAGACTTACGCTCATCATGTGAAACTTAAGTTTATTTTACGTGCATGATACATGAATTGTAAATTTTAAACACATTACATTTAAATTACAGAAGCAGCGTCCGAGCAGAGCTCGAAAATGCCCAACCTCAAGAAACAATTCGATCAACTCCTGTTCGTGATCGCTTTGCTGATATTTTGGGGTTGGTTTCTTATTATGGTTATTTAGTACCGCCATAGTATAATTAGAGTAGTTAATATATTTAGACAAAAACACTAGATGGATTTCCCGATGAAAAAAATACATTATGTTACCAATCTAAGGCTGGGATGTTTTTGGTTTTGGTTAACCCTACCTACAAAATACTCGGAATACAACCACTATAGTAGCGAGCATCAAAATTATGGTAGCAGAAAATGGGAAGGTTCTCGATCACTCCTTCAACTCGATGAAATCTTTGCAAAACTTCATACATTTATAGCAGCCAGTAAGGCAAGTATGGCGTTTACTAAAATAATGTCTTATTCTTAGGTTAGACACTTTGTAGCATAATATACTAGGTGGTAGAGTTCTGTGCAGCAACTCGCCCGGGTAGGGATCCACCGCTTTACCTATTCCTGCCGCCATAATGACATTGTCGTGTTCCGG